>JANJGN010002400.1:0-72613 GCA_026770705.1 Isurus oxyrinchus
ATACACAGAATAATGCAGGGACTGCAGTCTGTTATATACAGGATAATACTAGGACTGCAGTGTGTTATATACAGTATAATACAGGAACTGCAGTCTGTTATATACAGGATAACACAGGGACTACAGCGTGTTATATACAGGATAATGCAGTGACTGCAGTGTGTTATAGACAGGGTAATAAAGGGATTGCAGTGTGTTATATCCAGGATAATACAGCGACTGCAGTGTGTAATATACAGGATAATACAGGCTCTGCAGTGTTTTATATACAGGATAATACAGGGACTGCTGCATGTTATATACAGGATAATGCAGGGACTGCACTCTGTTATGTACAGGATAATACAGGGACTGCAGCCTTTATTTACAGGATAATACAGGGACAGCACTGTGTTATATACAGGATTATACAGGGACTGCAGTGCCTAATATACAGGTAATACAGGGACTGCACTGTGTTATATATAGGATAATACAGGGACTGCAGTGTGTTATATACAGAATAATACAGGGACTGCAGTGAGATATATACAGGATATTACAGGGACTGCAGTCTGTTATATACAGGATAATACTAGGACTGCAGTGTGTTATATACAGTATAATACAGGAACTGCAGTCTGTTATATACAGGATAACACAGGGACTACAGCGTGTTATATACAGGATAATACAGTGACCACAGTGTGTTATAGACAAGGTAATAAAGGGATTGCAGTGTGTTATATCCAGGATAATACAGCGACTGCAGTGTGTTATATACAGGATAATACAGGCTCTGCAGTGTTTTATATACAGGATAATACAGGGACTGCTGCATGTTATATACAGGATAATGCAGGGACTGCACTCTGTTATATACAGGATAATACAGGGACTGCTTCGTGTTATATACAGGATAATACAGGGATTGCAGTGTGTTATATACAGGATAATAAAGGTACTGCAGCGTGTTATATACAGGATAATACAGGGACTGCAGTGTGTGATATGCAGGATAATCCACACTCAGCAGTGTTTTACATACAGGATAATACAGCGACTGCTGTGTGTTATGTACAGGATCATGCAGGGACTGCAGTCTGTTATATACAGGATAATACAGGGACTGCTGCGTGTTATATACAGGATAATACAGGGATTGCAGCATTATTTTACAGGATAATACAGGGACTGCAACATGTTATATGCAGTATAATACAGGGACTGCATTCTGTTATATACAGGATAATACAGGGACAGCAGTATATTATATACAGGATAATACAGGGTCTGCAGAGTGTTATATAGTGGATAATAAAGGGACTGCAGCGTGTTATATAAATGATAATACAGGGACTGTAGTGTGTTATGTACAGGATAATACAGGGTCTACAGTATTTTATATACAGGATAATACAGGTACTGCAGCGTGTTATATACAGAATAATACAGGGACTGCATTGTCTTATATACAGGATATGCAGTGTGTGATATGTACAGGATAATACAGGAATGCAGCGTGTTATATACAGGATAATACAGGGACTGCAGTGTGTTATATACAGAATAATACAGGGACTGCAGTGTGTTATATACGGTATAATAGAGGGACTGCAGTGTGTTATATACAGGTTAATACAGGGACTGCAGCGTGTTATATACAGTATAATACAGGGAATGCAGTGTGTTATATACAGGATAATACAGGGACTGCATTGTGTTATGTACAGGATAATACAGGGACTGCAGTGTGTTATATACAGTATAATACAGGGACTGCTGACTGTTATATACAGGATAATACAGGGACTGCAGTGTGTTAATTATTGGATAATACAGGGACTGCAGGGTTTTGTATACAGAATAATACAGGGACTGCATTGTCTTATATACAGGATAATACAGGATATGCAGGGTGTTATATACAGGATTATGCAGGACTGCAGCGTGTTATGTACAGGATAATACAGGCACTGCAGTGTGTTATATACAGAATAATACAGGGACTGCAGTGTGTTATATACAGTATAATAGAGGGACTGCAGTGTGTTATATACAGGATAATACAGGATATGCAGTGTGTTATATACAGGATAACACAGGGACTGCAGCGTGTTATATACAGGATAATACAGGGACTGCAGTGTGTTATATACAGGATAATAATGGTACTGCAGCGTGTTATATACAGGATAATACAAGGACTGCAGTGTGTTATATACAGGGTAATACAGGGACTGCAGTGTTTTATATACAGGATAATACAGGGACTGCTGTGTGTTATGTACAGGATAATGCAGGGACTGCAGTCTGTTATATACAGGATTATTCAGGGACTGCTGCGTGTTATATACAGGATAAAACAGGGTTTGCTGCATTTATTTACAGGATAATACAGGGACTGCAACGTGTTATATACAGTATAATTCAGGGACTGCAGTGTGTTATATACAGGATAATACACCGACTGCAGTGTGTTATATGTTGGATAATACAGGGACTGCAGTGTGTTATATACAGGATAATACAGGGACTGCACTGTGTCATATACAGGATAATACATGGACTGCAGTGTGTTAATTATTGGATAATACAGGGACTGCAGTGTTTTGTATACAGAATAATACAGGGACTGCAGCGTGTTATACACAGAATAATGCAGGGACTGCAGTCTGTTATATACAGGATAATACTAGGACTGCAGTGTGTTATATACAGTATAATACAGGAACTGCAGTCTGTTATATACAGGATAACACAGGGACTACAGCGTGTTATATACAGGATAATGCAGTGACTGCAGTGTGTTATAGACAGGGTAATAAAGGGATTGCAGTGTGTTATATCCAGGATAATACAGCGACTGCAGTGTGTAATATACAGGATAATACAGGCTCTGCAGTGTTTTATATACAGGATAATACAGGGACTGCTGCATGTTATATACAGGATAATGCAGGGACTGCACTCTGTTATGTACAGGATAATACAGGGACTGCAGCCTTTATTTACAGGATAATACAGGGACAGCACTGTGTTATATACAGGATTATACAGGGACTGCAGTGCCTAATATACAGGTAATACAGGGGACTGCACTGTGTTATATATAGGATAATACAGGGACTGCAGTGTGTTATATACAGAATAATACAGGGACTGCAGTGAGATATATACAGGATATTACAGGGACTGCAGTCTGTTATATAGAGGATAATACTAGGACTGCAGTGTGTTATATACAGTATAATACAGGAACTGCAGTCTGTTATATACAGGATAACACAGGGACTACAGCGTGTTATATACAGGATAATACAGTGACCACAGTGTGTTATAGACAAGGTAATAAAGGGATTGCAGTGTGTTATATCCAGGATAATACAGCGACTGCAGTGTGTTATATACAGGATAATACAGGCTCTGCAGTGTTTTATATACAGGATAATACAGGGACTGCTGCATGTTATATACAGGATAATGCAGGGACTGCACTCTGTTATATACAGGATAATACAGGGACTGCTTCGTGTTATATACAGGATAATACAGGGATTGCAGTGTGTTATATACAGGATAATAAAGGTACTGCAGCGTGTTATATACAGGATAATACAGGGACTGCAGTGTGTGATATGCAGGATAATCCACACTCAGCAGTGTTTTACATACAGGATAATACAGCGACTGCTGTGTGTTATGTACAGGATCATGCAGGGACTGCAGTCTGTTATATACAGGATAATACAGGGACTGCTGCGTGTTATATACAGGATAATACAGGGATTGCAGCATTATTTTACAGGATAATACAGGGACTGCAACATGTTATATGCAGTATAATACAGGGACTGCATTCTGTTAAATACAGGATAATACAGGGACAGCAGTATATTATATACAGGATAATACAGGGTCTGCAGAGTGTTATATAGTGGATAATAAAGGGACTGCAGCGTGTTATATAAATGATAATACAGGGACTGTAGTGTGTTATGTACAGGATAATACAGGGTCTACAGTATTTTATATACAGGATAATACAGGTACTGCAGCGTGTTATATACAGAATAATACAGGGACTGCATTGTCTTATATACAGGATATGCAGTGTGTGATATGTACAGGATAATACAGGAATGCAGCGTGTTATATACAGGATAATACAGGGACTGCAGTGTGTTATATACAGAATAATACAGGGACTGCAGTGTGTTATATACAGTATAATAGAGGGACTGCAGTGTGTTATATACAGGTTAATACAGGGACTGCAGCGTGTTATATACAGTATAATACAGGGAATGCAGTGTGTTATATACAGGATAATACAGGGACTGCATTGTGTTATGTACAGGATAATACAGGGACTGCAGTGTGTTATATACAGTATAATACAGGGACTGCTGACTGTTATATACAGGATAATACAGGGACTGCAGTGTGTTAATTATTGGATAATACAGGGACTGCAGGGTTTTGTATACAGAATAATACAGGGACTGCATTGTCTTATATACAGGATAATACAGGATATGCAGTGTGTTATATACAGGATTATGCAGGACTGCAGCGTGTTATGTACAGGATAATACAGGCACTGCAGTGTGATATATACAGAATAATACAGGGACTGCAGTGTGTTATATACAGTATAATAGAGGGACTGCAGTGTGTTATATACAGGATAATACAGGATATGCAGTGTGTTATATACAGGATAACACAGGGACTGCAGCGTGTTATATACAGGATAATACAGGGACTGCAGTGTGTTATATACAGGATAATAATGGTACTGCAGCGTATTATATACAGGATAATACAAGGACTGCAGTGTGTTATATACAGGGTAATACAGGGACTGCAGTGTTTTATATACAGGATAATACAGGGACTGCTGTGTGTTATGTACAGGATAATGCAGGGACTGCAGTCTGTTATATACAGGATTATTCAGGGACTGCTGCGTGTTA
This sequence comes from Isurus oxyrinchus, assembly GCA_026770705.1. Classification (NCBI taxonomy): domain Eukaryota; kingdom Metazoa; phylum Chordata; class Chondrichthyes; order Lamniformes; family Lamnidae; genus Isurus; species Isurus oxyrinchus. The sequence goes on from JANJGN010002400.1 coordinate 4,959, forward strand.
TATACAGGATAAAACAGGGTTTGCTGCGTTTATTTACAGGATAATACAGGGACTGCAACGTGTTATATACAGTATAATACAGGGACTGCAGTGTGTTATATACAGGATAATACACCGACTGCAGTGTGTTATATGTTGGATAATACAGGGACTGCAGTGTGTTATATACAGGATAATACAGGGACTGCAGTGTGTCATATACAGGATAATACATGGACTGCAGTGTGTTAATTATTGGATAATACAGGGACTGCAGTGTTTTGTATACAGAATAATACAGGGACTGCAGCGTGTTATACACAGAATAATGCAGGCACTGCAGCCTGTTATATACAGGATAATACTAGGACTGCAGTGTGTTATATACAGTATAATACAGGAACTGCAGTCTGTTATATACAGGATAACACAGGGACTACAGCGTGTTATATACAAAATAATGCAGTGACTGCAGTGTGTTATAGACAGGGTAATAAAGGGATTGCAGTGTGTTATATCCAGGATAATACAGCGACTGCAGTGTGTAATATACAGGATAATACAGGCTCTGCAGTGTTTTATATACAGGATAATACAGGGACTGCTGCATGTTATATACAGGATAATGCAGGGACTGCACTCTGTTATGTACAGGATAATACAGGGACTGCAGCCTTTATTTACAGGATAATACAGGGACAGCACTGTGTTATATACAGGATTATACAGGGACTGCAGTGCCTAATATACAGGTAATACAGGGACTGCACTGTGTTATATATAGGATAATACAGGGACTGCAGTGTGTTATATACAGAATAATACAGGGACTGCAGTGAGATATATACAGGATATTACAGGGACTGCAGTCTGTTATATACAGGATAATACTAGGACTGCAGTGTGTTATATACAGTATAATACAGGAACTGCAGTCTGTTATATACAGGATAACACAGGGACTACAGCGTGTTATATACAGGATAATACAGTGACCACAGTGTGTTATAGACAAGGTAATAAAGGGATTGCAGTGTGTTATATCCAGGATAATACAGCGACTGCAGTGTGTTATATACAGGATAATACAGGCTCTGCAGTGTTTTATATACAGGATAATACAGGGACTGCTGCATGTTATATACAGGATAATGCAGGGACTGCACTCTGTTATATACAGGATAATACAGGGACTGCTTCGTGTTATATACAGGATAATACAGGGATTGCAGTGTGTTATATACAGGATAATAAAGGTACTGCAGCGTGTTATATACAGGATAATACAGGGACTGCAGTGTGTGATATGCAGGATAATCCACACTCAGCAGTGTTTTACATACAGGATAATACAGCGACTGCTGTGTGTTATGTACAGGATCATGCAGGGACTGCAGTCTGTTATATACAGGATAATACAGGGACTGCTGCGTGTTATATACAGGATAATACAGGGATTGCAGCATTATTTTACAGGATAATACAGGGACTGCAACATGTTATATGCAGTATAATACAGGGACTGCATTCTGTTATATACAGGATAATACAGGGACAGCAGTATATTATATACAGGATAATACAGGGTCTGCAGAGTGTTATATAGTGGATAATAAAGGGACTGCAGCGTGTTATATAAATGATAATACAGGGACTGTAGTGTGTTATGTACAGGATAATACAGGGTCTACAGTATTTTATATACAGGATAATACAGGTACTGCAGCGTGTTATATACAGAATAATACAGGGACTGCATTGTCTTATATACAGGATATGCAGTGTGTGATATGTACAGGATAATACAGGAATGCAGCGTGTTATATACAGGATAATACAGGGACTGCAGTGTGTTATATACAGAATAATACAGGGACTGCAGTGTGTTATATACGGTATAATAGAGGGACTGCAGTGTGTTATATACAGGTTAATACAGGGACTGCAGCGTGTTATATACAGTATAATACAGGGAATGCAGTGTGTTATATACAGGATAATACAGGGACTGCATTGTGTTATGTACAGGATAATACAGGGACTGCAGTGTGTTATATACAGTATAATACAGGGACTGCTGACTGTTATATACAGGATAATACAGGGACTGCAGTGTGTTAATTATTGGATAATACAGGGACTGCAGGGTTTTGTATACAGAATAATACAGGGACTGCATTGTCTTATATACAGGATAATACAGGATATGCAGGGTGTTATATACAGGATTATGCAGGACTGCAGCGTGTTATGTACAGGATAATACAGGCACTGCAGTGTGTTATATACAGAATAATACAGGGACTGCAGTGTGTTATATACAGTATAATAGAGGGACTGCAGTGTGTTATATACAGGATAATACAGGATATGCAGTGTGTTATATACAGGATAACACAGGGACTGCAGCGTGTTATATACAGGATAATACAGGGACTGCAGTGTGTTATATACAGGATAATAATGGTACTGCAGCGTGTTATATACAGGATAATACAAGGACTGCAGTGTGTTATATACAGGGTAATACAGGGACTGCAGTGTTTTATATACAGGATAATACAGGGACTGCTGTGTGTTATGTACAGGATAATGCAGGGACTGCAGTCTGTTATATACAGGATTATTCAGGGACTGCTGCATGTTATATACAGGATAAAACAGGGTTTGCTGCGTTTATTTACAGGATAATACAGGGACTGCAACGTGTTATATACAGTATAATACAGGGACTGCAGTGTGTTATATACAGGATAATACACCGACTGCAGTGTGTTATATGTTGGATAATACAGGGACAGCAGTGTGTTATATACAGGATAATACAGGGACTGCACTGTGTCATATACAGGATAATACATGGACTGCAGTGTGTTAATTATTGGATAATACAGGGACTGCAGTGTTTTGTATACAGAATAATACAGGGACTGCAGCGTGTTATACACAGAATAATGCAGGGACTGCAGTCTGTTATATACAGGATAATACTAGGACTGCAGTGTGTTATATACAGTATAATACAGGAACTGCAGTCTGTTATATACAGGATAACACAGGGACTACAGCGTGTTATATACAGGATAATGCAGTGACTGCAGTGTGTTATAGACAGGGTAATAAAGGGATTGCAGTGTGTTATATCCAGGATAATACAGCGACTGCAGTGTGTAATATACAGGATAATACAGGCTCTGCAGTGTTTTATATACAGGATAATACAGGGACTGCTGCATGTTATATACAGGATAATGCAGGGACTGCACTCTGTTATGTACAGGATAATACAGGGACTGCAGCCTTTATTTACAGGATAATACAGGGACAGCACTGTGTTATATACAGGATTATACAGGGACTGCAGTGCCTAATATACAGGTAATACAGGGACTGCACTGTGTTATATATAGGATAATACAGGGACTGCAGTGTGTTATATACAGAATAATACAGGGACTGCAGTGAGATATATACAGGATATTACAGGGACTGCAGTCTGTTATATACAGGATAATACTAGGACTGCAGTGTGTTATATACAGTATAATACAGGAACTGCAGTCTGTTATATACAGGATAACACAGGGACTACAGCGTGTTATATACAGGATAATACAGTGACCACAGTGTGTTATAGACAAGGTAATAAAGGGATTGCAGTGTGTTATATCCAGGATAATACAGCGACTGCAGTGTGTTATATACAGGATAATACAGGCTCTGCAGTGTTTTATATACAGGATAATACAGGGACTGCTGCATGTTATATACAGGATAATGCAGGGACTGCACTCTGTTATATACAGGATAATACAGGGACTGCTTCGTGTTATATACAGGATAATACAGGGATTGCAGTGTGTTATATACAGGATAATAAAGGTACTGCAGCGTGTTATATACAGGATAATACAGGGACTGCAGTGTGTGATATGCAGGATAATCCACACTCAGCAGTGTTTTACATACAGGATAATACAGCGACTGCTGTGTGTTATGTACAGGATCATGCAGGGACTGCAGTCTGTTATATACAGGATAATACAGGGACTGCTGCGTGTTATATACAGGATAATACAGGGATTGCAGCATTATTTTACAGGATAATACAGGGACTGCAACATGTTATATGCAGTATAATACAGGGACTGCATTCTGTTAAATACAGGATAATACAGGGACAGCAGTATATTATATACAGGATAATACAGGGTCTGCAGAGTGTTATATAGTGGATAATAAAGGGACTGCAGCGTGTTATATAAATGATAATACAGGGACTGTAGTGTGTTATGTACAGGATAATACAGGGTCTACAGTATTTTATATACAGGATAATACAGGTACTGCAGCGTGTTATATACAGAATAATACAGGGACTGCATTGTCTTATATACAGGATATGCAGTGTGTGATATGTACAGGATAATACAGGAATGCAGCGTGTTATATACAGGATAATACAGGGACTGCAGTGTGTTATATACAGAATAATACAGGGACTGCAGTGTGTTATATACAGTATAATAGAGGGACTGCAGTGTGTTATATACAGGTTAATACAGGGACTGCAGCGTGTTATATACAGTATAATACAGGGAATGCAGTGTGTTATATACAGGATAATACAGGGACTGCATTGTGTTATGTACAGGATAATACAGGGACTGCAGTGTGTTATATACAGTATAATACAGGGACTGCTGACTGTTATATACAGGATAATACAGGGACTGCAGTGTGTTAATTATTGGATAATACAGGGACTGCAGGGTTTTGTATACAGAATAATACAGGGACTGCATTGTCTTATATACAGGATAATACAGGATATGCAGTGTGTTATATACAGGATTATGCAGGACTGCAGCGTGTTATGTACAGGATAATACAGGCACTGCAGTGTGTTATATACAGAATAATACAGGGACTGCAGTGTGTTATATACAGTATAATAGAGGGACTGCAGTGTGTTATATACAGGATAATACAGGATATGCAGTGTGTTATATACAGGATAACACAGGGACTGCAGCGTGTTATATACAGGATAATACAGGGACTGCAGTGTGTTATATACAGGATAATAATGGTACTGCAGCGTATTATATACAGGATAATACAAGGACTGCAGTGTGTTATATACAGGGTAATACAGGGACTGCAGTGTTTTATATACAGGATAATACAGGGACTGCTGTGTGTTATGTACAGGATAATGCAGGGACTGCAGTCTGTTATATACAGGATTATTCAGGGACTGCTGCGTGTTATATACAGGATAAAACAGGGTTTGCTGCGTTTATTTACAGGATAATACAGGGACTGCAACGTGTTATATACAGTATAATACAGGGACTGCAGTGTGTTATATACAGGATAATACACCGACTGCAGTGTGTTATATGTTGGATAATACAGGGACTGCAGTGTGTTATATACAGGATAATACAGGGACTGCAGTGTGTCATATACAGGATAATACATGGACTGCAGTGTGTTAATTATTGGATAATACAGGGACTGCAGTGTTTTGTATACAGAATAATACAGGGACTGCAGCGTGTTATACACAGAATAATGCAGGCACTGCAGCCTGTTATATACAGGATAATACTAGGACTGCAGTGTGTTATATACAGTATAATACAGGAACTGCAGTCTGTTATATACAGGATAACACAGGGACTACAGCGTGTTATATACAAAATAATGCAGTGACTGCAGTGTGTTATAGACAGGGTAATAAAGGGATTGCAGTGTGTTATATACAGGATAATACAGGCTCTGCAGTGTTTTATATACAGGATAATACAGGGACTGCTGCATGTTATATACAGGATAATGCAGGGACTGCACTCTGTTATGTACAGGAAAATACAGGGACTGCAGCCTTTATTTACAGGATAATACAGGGACAGCACTGTGTTATATACAGGATTATACAGGGACTGCAGTGCCTAATATACAGGTAATGCAGGGACTTCACTGTGTTATATATAGGATAATACAGGGACTGCAGTGTGTTATATACAGAATAATACAGGGACTGCAGTGAGATATATACAGGATATTACAGGGACTGCAGTCTGTTATATACAGGATAATACTAGGACTGCAGTGTGTTATATACAGTATAATACAGGAACTGCAGTCTGTTATATACAGGATAACACAGGGACTACAGCGTGTTATATACAGGATAATACAGTGACCGCAGTGTGTTATAGACAGGGTAATAAAGGGATTGCAGTGTGTTATATCCAGGATAATACAGCGACTGCAGTGTGTTATATACAGGATAATACAGGCTCTGCAGTGTTTTATATACAGGATAATACAGGGACTGCTGCATGTTATATACAGGATAATGCAGGGACTGCACTCTGTTATATACAGGATAATACAGGGACTGCTTCGTGTTATATACAGGATAATACAGGGATTGCAGTGTGTTATATACAGGATAATAAAGGTACTGCAGCGTGTTATATACAGGATAATACAGGGACTGCAGTGTGTGATATGCAGGATAATCCACACTCAGCAGTGTTTTACATACAGGATAATACAGCGACTGCTGTGTGTTATGTACAGGATCATGCAGGGACTGCAGTCTGTTATATACAGGATAATACAGGGACTGCTGCGTGTTATATACAGGATAATACAGGGATTGCAGCATTATTTTACAGGATAATACAGGGACTGCAACATGTTATATGCAGTATAATACAGGGACTGCATTCTGTTATATACAGGATAATACAGGGACAGCACTATATTATATACAGGATAATACAGGGTCTGCAGAGTGTTATATAGTGGATAATAAAGGGACTGCAGCGTGTTATATAAATGATAATACAGGGACTGTAGTGTGTTATGTACAGGATAATACAGGGTCTACAGTATTTTATATACAGGATAATACAGGTACTGCAGCGTGTTATATACAGAATAATACAGGGACTGCATTGTCTTATATACAGGATATGCAGTGTGTGATATGTACAGGATAATACAGGAATGCAGCGTGTTATATACAGGATAATACAGGGACTGCAGTGTGTTATATACAGAATAATACAGGGACTGCAGTGTGTTATATACAGTATAATAGAGGGACTGCAGTGTGTTATATACAGGTTAATACAGGGACTGCAGCGTGTTATATACAGTATAATACAGGGAATGCAGTGTGTTATATACAGGATAATACAGGGACTGCATTGTGTTATGTACAGGATAATACAGGGACTGCAGTGTGTTATATACAGTATAATACAGGGACTGCTGACTGTTATATACAGGATAATACAGGGACTGCAGTGTGTTAATTATTGGATAATACAGGGACTGCAGGGTTTTGTATACAGAATAATACAGGGACTGCATTGTCTTATATACAGGATAATACAGGGACTGCTTCGTGTTATATACAGGATAATACAGGGATTGCAGCCTTTATTTACGGGATAATACAGGGACGGCAACATTTTATATGCAGGATAATACAAGGACTGCAGTGAGTTATATACAGGATAATACAGGGACTGCAGTGTGTTATATACATGACAATACAGGGACTGCAGTGTGTTATATACAGGATAATAAAGGTACTGCAGCGTGTTATATACAGGATAATACAGGGACTGCAGTGTGTGATATACAGGATAATCCACACTCAGCAGTGTTTTATATTCAGGATAATACAGGGACTGCTGTGTGTTATGTACAGGATCATGCAGGGACTGCAGTCTGTTATATACAGGATAATACAGGGACTGCTGCGTGTTATATACAGGATAATACAGGGATTGCAGCATTATTTTACAGGATAATACAGGGACTGCAACATGTTATATGCAGTATAATACAGGGACTGCATTCTGTTATATACAGGATAATACAGGGTCTGCAGAGTGTTATATAGTGGATAATAAAGGGACTGCAGCGTGTTATATAAAGGATAATACAAGGACTGTAGTGTGTTATGTACAGGATAGTACAGGGTCTACAGTATTTTATATACAGGATAATACAGGTATTGCAGCGTGTTACATACAGAATAATACAGGGACTGCATTGTCTTATATACAGGATAATACAGGATATGCAGTGTGTTATATACAGGATAATACAGGAATGCAGCATGTTATATACAGGATAATACAGGGACTGCAGTGTGTTATATACAGAATAATACAGGGACTGCAGTGTGTTATATACAGTATAATACAGGGAATGCAGTGTGTTATATACAGGATAATACAGGGACTGCTGACTGTTATATACAGGAAATACAGGGACTGCAGTGTGTTAATTATTGGATAATACAGGGTCTGCAGGGTTTTGTATACAGAATAATACAGGGACTGCATTGTCTTATATACAGGATAATACAGGATATGCTGTGTGTTATATACAGGATAATGCAGGACTGCAGCGTGTTATATACAGGATAATACAGGGACTGCAGTGTGTTATATACAGAATAATACAGGGACTGCAGTGTGTTATAGACAGTATAATAGAGGGACTGCAGTGTGTTATATACAGGACAATACAGGATATGCAGTGTGTTATATACAGGATAACACAGGGACGGCAGCGTGTTATATACAGGATAATACAGGGACTGCAGTGTTTTATATACAGGATAATAATGGTACTGCAGCGTGTTTTATACAGGATAATACAAGGACTGCAGTGTGTTATATACAGGATAATTCAGGGACTGCAGTGTTTTATATACAGGATAATACAGGGACTGCTGTGTGTTATGTACAGGATAATGCAGGGACTGCAGTCTGTTATATACAGGATTATACAGGGACTGCTGCGTTTTATATACAGGATAAAACAGGGTTTGCAGCGTTTATTTACAGGATAATACAGGGACTGCAACGTGTTACATACAGTATAATATAGGGACAGCAGTGTGTTATATACAGAATAATACTGCGACTGCAGTGTGTTATATGTTGGATAATACTGGAACTGCAGTGTGTTATATACAGGATAATACAGGGACTGCAGTTTGTCATATACAGGATAATACATGGACTGCAGTGTGTTAATTATTGGATAATACAGGGACTGCAGTGTTTTGTATACAGAATAATACAGGGACTGCAGCGTGTTATATACAGAATAATGCAGGGACTGCAGTCTGTTATATACATGATAATACAGGGACTGCATTGTTTTATATACGGGATAATACAAGGACTGCAGTGTGTTATATACGGGATATTACAGGGACTGCAGTGTGTTATATACAGGATAATACAGGGACTGCAGTTTGTCATATACAGGATAATACATGGACTGCAGTGTGTTAATTATTGGATAATACAGGGACTGCAGTGTTTTGTATACAGAATAATACAGGGACTGCAGCGTGTTATATACAGAATAATGCAGGGACTGCAGTCTGTTATATACATGATAATACAGGGACTGCATTGTTTTATATACAGGATAATACCAGGACTGCAGTGTGTTATATACAGGATAATACAAGAACTGCAGTGTGTTATATAGAGCATAACACAGGGACTGCAGCGTGTTCTATACAGGATAATACAGGGACTGCAGTGTTATATAAAGGATAATAAAGGTACTGCAGCGTGTTATATACAGGATAATAAAGGTACTGCAGCGTGTTACATACAGGGTAATACAGCGACTGCAATGTTTTATATACAGGATAATACAGGGACTGCTGTGTGTTATGTGCAGGATAATGCAGGGACTGCAGTCTGTTATATACAGAATAATACAGGGACAGCTGCGTGTTATATACAGGATAATACAGGGATTGCAGCATTATTTTACAGGATAATACAGGGACTGCAACATGTTATATACAGTATAATACAGGGACTGCATTGTTTTATATACAGGATAATACAGGGACAGCAGTATGTTATATACAGGATAATACAGGGTCTGCAGAGTGTTATATAGTGGATAATAAAGGGACTGCAGCGTGTTATATAAAGGATAATACAGGGACTGTAGTGTGTTATGTACAGGATAACACAGGGTCTACAGTGTTTTATATACAGGATAATACAGGTACTGCAGCGTGTTATATACAGAATAATACAGGGACTGCATTGTCTTATATACAGGATAATACAGGATATGCAGTGTGTTATATACAGGATAATACAGGAATGCAGCGTGTTATATACAGAATAATAGAGGGACTGCAGTGTGTTATATACAGAATAATACAGGGACTGCAGTGTGTTATATACAGTATAATAGAGGGACTGCAGTGTGTTATATACAGGTAAATAAAGGGACTGCAGCGTGTTATATACAGTATAATACAGGGAATGCAGTGTGTTATATACAGGATAATACAGGGACTGCATTGAGTTATGTACAGGATAATACAGGGACTGCAGTGTGTTATATACAGTATAATACAGGGACTGCTGAATGTTATATACAGGATAATACAGGGACTGCAGTGTGTTAATGATTGGATAATACAGGGACTGCAGGGTTTTGTATACAGAATAATACAGGGACTGCATTGTCTTATATACAGGATAATACAGGATATGCAGTGTGTTATATACAGGATAATGCAGGACTGCAGCGTGTTATGTACAGGATAATACAGGTACTGCAGTGTGTTATATACAGAATAATACAGGGACTGCAATGTGTTATATACAGTATAATAGAGGGACTGCAGTGTGTTATATACAGGATAATACAGGATATGCAGTGTGTTATATACAGGATAACACAGGGACTGCAGCGTGTTATATACAGGATAATACAGGGACTGCAGTGTGTTATATACAGGATAATAATGGTACTGCACCGTGTTATATACAGGATAATACAAGGACTGCAGTGTGTTATATACAGGGTAATACAGGGACTGCAGTGTTTTATATACAGGATAATACAGGGACTGCTGTGTGTTATGTACAGGATAATGCAGGGACTGCAACGTGTTATATACAGTATAATACTGGGACTGCAGTCTGTTATGTACAGGATTATTCAGGGACTGCTGCGTGTTATATACAGGATAAAACAGGGTTTGCTGCGTTTATTTACAGGATAATACAGGGACTGCAACGTGTTATATACAGTATAATACAGGGAATGCAGTTTGTTATATACAGGATAATACACCGACTGCAGTGTGTTATATGTTGGATAATACAGGGACTGCAGTGTGTTATATACAGGATAATACAGGGACTGCAGTGTGTCATATACAAGATAATACTAGGACTGCAGTGTGTTAATTATTGGATAATACAGGGACTGCAGTGTTTTGTATACAGAATAATACAGGGACTGCAGCGTGTTATACACAGAATAATGCAGGGACTGCAGTCTGTTATATACAGGATAATACTAGGACTGCAGTGTGTTATATACAGTATAATACAGGAACTGCAGTCTGTTATATACAGGATAACACAGGGACTACAGCGTGTTATATACAGGATAATGCAGTGACTGCAGTGTGTTATAGACAGGGTAATAAAGGGATTGCAGTGTGTTATATCCAGGATAATACAGCGACTGCAGTGTGTTATATACAGGATAATACAGGCTCTGCAGTGTTTTATATACAGGATAATACAGGGACTGCTGCATGTTATATACAGGATAATGCAGGGACTGCACTCTGTTATGTAGAGGATAATACAGGGACTGCAGCCTTTATTTACAGGATAATACAGGGACAGCACTGTGTTATATACAGGATTATACAGGGACTGCAGTGCCTAATATACAGGTAATACAGGGACTGCAGTATGTTATATATAGGATAATACAGGGACTGCAGTGTGTTATATACTGGATAATACAGGGACTGCAGTGTGTTGTATACAGAATAATACAGGGACTGCAGTGAGATATATACAGGATATTACAGGGACTGCAGTCTGTTATATACAGGATAATACTAGGTCTGCAGTGCGTTATATACAGTATAATACAGGAACTGCAGTCTGTTATATACAGGATAACACAGGGACTACAGTGTGTTATATACAGGATAATACAGTGACCGCAGTGTGTTATAGACAGGGTAATAAAGGAATTGCAGTGTGTTATATCCAGGATAATACAGCGACTGCAGTGTGTTATATACAGGATAATACAGGCTCTGCAGTGTTTTATATACAGGATAATACAGGGACTGCTGCATGTTATATACAGGATAATGCAGGGATTGCAGCATTATTTTACAGGATAATACAGGGACTGCAACATGTTATATGCAGTATAATACAGGGACTGCATTCTGTTATATACAGGATAATACAGGGACAGCAGTATGTTATATACAGGATAATACAGGTTCTGCAGAGTGTTATATAGTGGATAATAAAGGGACTGCAGCGTGTTATATAAAGGATAATACAGGGACTGTAGTATGTTATGTACAGGATAATACAGGGTCTACAGTATTTTATATACAGGATAATACAGGTACTGCAGCGTGTTATATACAGAATAATACAGGGACTGCATTGTCTTATATACAGGATAATACAGGATATGCAGTGTGTTATATACAGGATAATAGAGGGACTGCAGTGTGTTATATACAGAATAATACAGGGACTGCAGTGTGTTATATACAGTATAATAGAGGCACTGCAGTGTGTTATATACAGGTTAATACAGGGACTGCAGCGTGTTATATACAGTATAATACAGGGAATGCAGTGTGTTATATACAGGATAATACAGGGACTGCATTGTGTTATGTACAGGATAATACAGGGACTGCAGTGTGTTATATACAGTATAATACAGGGAATGCTGAATGTTATATACAGGATAATACAGGGACTGCAGTGTGTTAATTATTGGATAATACAGGGACTGCAGGGTTTTGTATACAGAATAATACAGGGACTGCATTGTCTTATATACAGGATAATACAGGATATGCAGTGTGTTATGTACAGGATAATGCAGGACTGCAGCGTGTTATATACAGGATAATACAGGGACTGCAGTGTGTTATATACAGAATAATACAGGGACTGCAGTGTGTTATATACAGTATAATAGAGGGACTGCAGTGTGTTATATACAGGATAATACAGGATATGCAGTGTGTTATGTACAGGATAACACAGGCACTGCAGCCTGTTATATACAGGATAATACAGGGTCTGCAGTGTGTTATATACAGGATAATAATGGTACTGCAGCGTGTTATATACAGGATAATACAAGGACTGCAGTGTGTTATATACAGGATAATTCAGGGACTGCAGTGTTTTATATACAGGATAATACAGGGACTGCTGTGTGTTATGTACAGGATAATGCAGGGACTGCAGTCTGTTATATACAGGATTATACAGGGACTGCTGCGTGTTATATACAGGATAAAACAGGGTTTGCAGCGTTTATTTACAGGATAATACAGGGACTGCAACGTGTTATATACAGTATAATATAGGGACAGCAGTGTGTTATATACAGGATAATACAGGGACTGCAGTTTGTCATATACAGGATAATACATGGACTGCAGAGTGTTAATTATTGGATAATACAGGGACTGCAGTGTTTTGTATACAGAATAATACAGGGACTGCAGCGTCTTATATACAGAATAATGCAGGGACTGCATTGTCTTATATACAGGATAATACAGGATATGCAGTGTGTTATATACAGGATAATACAGGAATGCAGCGTGTTATATACAGGATAAAACAGGGACTGCAGTGTGTTATATACAGAATAATACAGGGACTGCAGTGTGTTATATACAGTATAATAGAGGGACTGCAGTGTGTTATATACAGGTTAATACAGGGACTGAAGCGTGTTATATACAGTATAATACAGGGAATGCAGTGTGTTATATACAGGATAATACAGGGACTGCATTGTGTTATGTACAGGATAATACAGGGACTGCAGTGTGTTATATACAGTATAATACAGGGACTGCTGAATGTTATATACAGGATAATACAGGGACTGCAGTGGGTTAATGATTGGATAATACAGGAACTGCAGGGTTTTGTATACAGAATAATGCAGGGACTGCAGTCTGTTATATACATGATAATACAGGGACTGCATTGTTTTATATACGGGATAATACAAGGACTGCAGTGTGTTATATACGGGATATTACAGGGACTGCACTGTGTTATATACAGGATAATACCAGGACTGCAGTGTGTTATATAGAGCATAACACAGGGACTGCAGCGTGTTCTATACAGGATAATACAGGGACTGCAGTGTGTTATATAAAGGATAATAAAGGTACTGCAGCGTGTTATATACAGGATAATAAAGGTACTGCAGCGTGTTATATACAGGGTAATACAGCGACTGCAATGTTTTATATACAGGATAATACAGGGACTGCTGTGTGTTATGTGCAGGATAATGCAGGGACTGCAGTCTGTTATATACAGAATAATACAGGGACTGCTGCGTGTTATATACAGGATAATACAGGGATTGCAGCATTATTTTACAGGATAATACAGGGACTGCAACATGTTATATACAGTATAATACAGGGACTGCATTGTGTTATATACAGGATAATACAGGGACAGCAGTATGTTATATACAGGATAATACAGGGTCTGCAGAGTGTTATATAGTGGATAATAAAGGGACTGCAGCGTGTTATATAAAGGATAATACAGGGACTGTAGTGTGTTATGTACAGGATAATACAGGGTCTACAGTATTTTATATACAGGATAATACAGGTACTGCAGCGTGTTATATACAGAATAATACAGGGACTGCATTGTCTTATATACAGGATAATACAGGATATGCAGTGTGTTATATACAGGATAACACAGGGACTGCAGCGTGTTATATACAGGATAATACAGGGACTGCAGTGTGTTATATACAGGATAATAATGGTACTGCAGCGTGTTATATACAGGATAATACAAGGACTGCAGTGTGTTATATATTGGATAATACAGGGACTGCAGTGTGTTGTATACAGAATAATACAGGGACTGCAGTGAGATATATACAGGATATTACAGGGACTGCAGTCTGTTATATACAGGATAATACTAGGACTGCAGTGTGTTATATACAGTATAATACAGGAACTGCAGTCTGTTATATACAGGATAATTCAGGGACTGCAGTGTTTTATATACAGGATAATACAGTGACTGCTGTGTGTTATGTACAGGATAATGCAGGGACTGCAGTCTGTTTTATACAGGATTATACAGGGACTGCTGCGTGTTATATACAGGATAAAACAGGGTTTGCAGCGTTTATTTACAGGATAATACAGGGACTGCAATGTGTTATATACAGTATAATATAGTGACAGCAGTGTGTTATATACAGAATAATACTGCGACTGCAGTGTGTTATATGTTGGATAATACTGGGACTGCAGTGTGTTATACACAGGATAATACAGGGACTGCAGTTTGTCATATACAGGATAATACATGGACTGCAGTGTGTTAATTATTGGATAATACAGGGACTGCAGTTTTTTGTATACAGAATAATACAGGGACTGCAGCGTGTTATATACAGAATAATGCAGGGACTGCAGTCTGTTATATACATGATAATACAGGGACTGCATTGTTTTATATACGGGATAATACAAGGACTGCAGTGTGTTATATACGGGATATTACAGGGACTGCAGTGTGTTATATACAGGATAATACCAGGACTGCAGTGTGTTATATACAGGATAATACAAGAAATGCAGTGCGTTATATAGAGCATAACACAGGGACTGCATCGTGTTCTATACAGGATAATACAGGGTCTGCAGTGTGTTATATAAAGGATAATAAAGGTACTGCAGCGTGTTATATACAGGATAATAAAGATACTGCAATGTTTTATATACAGGATAATACAGGGACTGCTGTGTGTTATGTGCAGGATAATGCAGGGACTGCAGTCTGTTATATACAGAATAATACAGGGACAGCTGCGTGTTATATACAGGATAATACAGGGATTGCAGCATTATTTTACAGGATAATACAGGGACTGCAACATGTTATATACAGTATAATACAGGGACTGCATTGTGTTATATACAGGATAATACAGGGACAGCAGTATGTTATATACAGTCTGCAGTGTGTTATATAGTGGATAATAAAGGGACTGCAGCGTGTTATATAAAGGATAATACAGGGACTGTAGTGTGTTATGTACAGGATTATACAGGGTCTACAGTATTTTATATACAGGATAATACAGGTACTGCAGCGTGTTATATACAGAATAATACAGGGACTGCATTGTCTTATACACAGGATAATACAGGATATGCAGTGTGTTATATACAGGATAATGCAGGACTGCAGCGTGTTATGTACAGGATAATACAGGCACTGCAGTGTGTTATATACAGAATAATACAGGGACTGCAGTGTGTTATATACAGTATAATAGAGGGACTGCAGTGTGTTATATACAGGATAATACAGGATATGCAGTGTGTTATATACAGGATAACACAGGGACTGCAGCGTGTTATATACAGGATAATACAGGGGACTGCAGTGTGTTATATACAGGATAATAATGGTACTGCAGCGTGTTATATACAGGATAATACAAGGACTGCAGTGTGTTATATACAGGGTAATACAGGGACTGCAGTGTTTTATATACAGGATAATACAGGGACTGCTGTGTGTTATGTACAGGATAATGCAGGGACTGCAGTCTGTTATATTACAGGATTATTCAGGGACTGCTGCGTGTTATATACAGGATAAAACAGGGTTTGCTGCGTTTATTTACAGGATAATACAGGGGACTGCAACGTGTTATATACAGTATAATACAGGGACTGCAGTGTGTTATATACAGGATAATACACCGGGACTGCAGTGTGTTATATGTTGGATAATACAGGGACTGCAGTGTTTTATATACAGGATAATACAGGGACTGCAGTGTGTCATATACAGGATAATACATGGACTGCAGTGTGTTAATTATTGGATAATACAGGGACTGCAGTGTTTTGTATACAGAATAATACAGGGACTGCAGCGTGTTATACACAGAATAATGCAGGGACTGCAGTCTGTTATATACAGGATAATACTAGGACTGCAGTGTGTTATATACAGTATAATACAGGAACTGCAGTCTGTTATATACAGGATAACACAGGGGACTACAGCGTGTTATATACAGCATAATGCAGTGACTGCAGTGTGTTATAGACAGGGTAATAAAGGGATTGCAGTGTGTTATATCCAGGATAATACAGCGACTGCAGTGTGTTATATACAGGATAATACAGGCTCTGCAGTGTTTTATATACAGGATAATACAGGGACTGCTGCATGTTATATACAGGATAATGCAGGGACTGCACTCTGTTATGTAGAGGATAATACAGGGACTGCAGCCTTTACTTACAGGATAATACAGGGACAGCACTGTGTTATATACAGGATTATACAGGGACTGCAGTGCCTAATATACAGGTAATACAGGGACTGCAGGTGTGTTATATATAGGATAATACAGGGACTGCAGTGTGTTATATATTGGATAATACAGGGACAGCAGTGTGTTGTATACAGAATAATACAGGGACTGCAGTGAGATATATACAGGATATTACAGGGACTGCAGTCTGTTATATATAGGATAATACTAGGACTGCAGTGTGTTATATACAGTATAATACTGGAACTGCAGTCTGTTATATACAGGATAACACAGGGACTACAGAGTGTTATATACAGGATAATACAGTGACAGCAGTGTGTTATAGACAGGGTAATAAAGGGATTGCAGTGTGTTATATCCAGGATAATACAGCGACTGCAGTGTGTTATATACAGGATAATACAGGCTCTGCAGTGTTTTATATACAGGATAATACAGGGAATGCTGCATGTTATATACAGGATAATGCATGGACTGCACTCTGTTTATATACAGGATAATAACAGGGACTGCTTCGTGTTATATGCAGGATAATACAGGGATTGCAGCCTTTATTTACGGGATAATACAGGGACGGCAACATTTTATATGCAGGATAATAAAGGGGACTGCAGTGAGTTATATACAGGATAATACAGGGACTGCAGTGTGTTATATACATGATAATACAGGGACTGCAGTGTGTTATATACAGGATAATAAAGTTACAGCAGCATGTTATATACAGGATAATACAGGGACTGCAGTGTGTGATATACAGGATAATCCACACTCAGCAGTGTTTTATATACAGGATAATACAGGGACTGCTGTGTGTTATGTACAGGATCATGCAGGGACTGCAGTCTCTTATATACAGGATAATACAGGGACTGCTGCGTGTTATATACAGGATAATACAGGGATTGCAGCATTATTTTACAGGATAATACAGGGACTGCAACATGTTATATACGGTATAATACAGGGACTGCATTGTGTTATATACAGGATAATACAGGGACAGCAGTATGTTATATACAGGATAATACAGGGTCTGCAGAGTGTTATATAGTGGATAATAAAGGGACTGCAGCGTGTTATATAAAGGATAATACAGGGACTGTAGTGTGTTATGTACAGGATAATACAGGGTCTACAGTATTTTATATACAGGATAATACAGGTACTGCAGCGTGTTATATACAGAATAATACAGGGACTGCATTGTCTATATACAGGATATGCAGTGTGTTATATACAGGATAACACAGGGACTGCAGCGTGTTATATACAGGATAATACAGGGGACTGCAGTGTGTTATATACAGGATAATAATGGTACTGCAGCGTGTTATATACAGGATAATACAAGGACTGCAGTGTGTTATATACAGGGTAATACAGGGACTGCAGTGTTTTATATACAGGTAATACAGGGACTGCAGTGTGTTATATATAGGATAATACAGGGGACTGCAGTGTGTTATATATTGGATAATACAGGGACTGCAGTGTGTTGTATACAGAATAATACAGGGACTGCAGTGAGATATATACAGGATATTACAGGGGACTGCAGTCTGTTATATACAGGATAATACTAGGACTGCAGTGTGTTATATACAGTATAATACAGGAACTGCAGTCTGTTATATACAGGATAATTCAGGGACTGCAGTGTTTTTATATACAGGATAATACAGGGACTGCTGTGTGTTATGTACAGGATAATGCAGGGACTGCAGTCTGTTATATACAGGATTATACAGGGACTGCTGCGTGTTATATACAGGATAAAACAGGGTTTGCAGCGTTTATTTACAGGATAATACAGGGACTGCAACGTGTTACATACAGTATAATATAGGGACAGCAGTGTGTTATATACAGAATAATACTGCGACTGCAGTGTGTTATATGTTGGATAATACTGGGACTGCAGTGTGTTATATACAGGATAATACAGGGACTGCAGTTTGTCATATACAGGATAATACATGGACTGCAGTGTGTTAATTATTGGATAATACAGGGACTGCAGTTTTTTGTATACAGAATAATACAGGGACTGCAGCGTGTTATATACAGAATAATGCAGGGACTGCAGTCTGTTATATACATGATAATACAGGGACTGCATTGTTTTATATACGGGATAATACAAGGACTGCATTGTGTTATATACGGGATATTACAGGGACTGCAGTGTGTTATATACAGGATAATACCAGGACTGCAGTGTGTTATAATACAGGATAATACAAGAAATGCAGTGTGTTATATAGAGCATAACACAGGGACTGCATGGTGTTCTATACAGGATAATACAGGGACTGCAGTGTGTTTATATAAAGGATAATAAAGGTACTGCAGCGTGTTATATACAGGATAATAAAGATACTGCAGCGTGTTATATACAGGGTAATACAGCGACTGCAATGTTTTATATACAGGATAATACAGGGACTGCTGTGTGTTATGTGCAGGATAATGCAGGGACTGCAGTCTGTTATATACAGAATAATACAGGGACAGCTGCGTGTTATATACAGGATAATACAGGGATTGCAGCATTATTTTACAGGATAATACAGGGACTGCAACATGTTATATACAGTATAATACAGGGACTGCATTGTGTTATATACAGGATAATACAGGGACAGCAGTATGTTATATACAGGATAATACAGGGTCTGCAGAGTGTTATATAGTGGATAATAAAGGGACTGCAGCGTGTTACATAAAGGATAATACAGGGACTGTAGTGTGTTATGTACAGGATAATACAGGGTCTACAGTATTTTATATACAGGATAATACAGGTACTGCAGCGTGTTATATACAGAATAATACAGGGACTGCATTGTCTTATACACAGGATAATACAGGATATGCAGTGTGTTATATACAGGATAATGCAGGACTGCAGCGTGTTATGTACAGGATAATACAGGCACTGCAGTGTGTTATATACAGAATAATACAGGGACTGCAGTGTGTTATATACAGTATAATAGAGGGACTGCAGTGTGTTATATACAGGATAATACAGGATATGCAGTGTGTTATATACAGGATAACACAGGGACTGCAGCGTGTTATATACAGGATAATACAGGGACTGCAGTGTGTTATATACAGGATAATAATGGTACTGCAGCGTGTTATATACAGGATAATACAAGGACTGCAGTGTGTTATATACAGGGTAATACAGGGACTGCAGTGTTTATATACAGGATAATACAGGGACTGCTGTGTGTTATGTACAGGATAATGCAGGGACTGCAGTCTGTTATATACAGGATTATTCAGGGACTGCTGCGTGTTATATACAGGATAAAACAGGGTTTGCTGCGTTTATTTACAGGATAATACAGGGACTGCAACGTGTTATATACAGAATAATACAGGGACTGCAGTGTGTTATATACAGGATAATACACCGACTGCAGTGTGTTATATGTTGGATAATACAGGGACTGCAGTGTTTTATATACAGGATAATACAGGGACTGCAGTGTGTCATATACAGGATAATACATGGACTGCAGTGTGTTAATTATTGGATAATACAGGGACTGCAGTGTTTTGTATACAGAATAATACAGGGACTGCAGCGTGTTATACACAGAATAATGCAGGGACTGCAGTCTGTTATATACAGGATAATACTAGGACTGCAGTGTGTTATATACAGTATAATACAGGAACTGCAGTCTGTTATATACAGGATAACACAGGGACTACAGCGTGTTATATACAGCATAATGCAGTGACTGCAGTGTGTTATAGACAGGGTAATAAAGGGATTGCAGTGTGTTATATCCAGGATAATACAGCGACTGCAGTGTGTTATATACAGGATAATACAGGCTCTGCAGTGTTTTATATACAGGATAATACAGGGACTGCTGCATGTTATATACAGGATAATGCAGGGACTGCACTCTGTTATGTAGAGGATAATACAGGGACTGCAGCCTTTATTTACAGGATAATACAGGGACAACACTGTGTTATATACAGGATTATACAGGGACTGCAGTGCCTAATATACAGGTAATACAGGGACTGCAGTGTGTTATATATAGGATAATACAGGGACTGCAGTGTGTTATATATTGGATAATACAGGGACTGCAGTGTGTTGTATACAGAATAATACAGGGACTGCAGTGAGATATATACAGGATATTACCGGGACTGCAGTCTGTTATATACAGGATAATACTAGGACTGCAGTGTGTTATATACAGTATAATACTGGAACTGCAGTCTGTTATATACAGGATAACACAGGGACTACAGAGTGTTATATACAGGATAATACAGTGACAGCAGTGTGTTATAGACAGGGTAATAAAGGGATTGCAGTGTGTTATATCCAGGATAATACAGCGACTGCAGTGTGTTATATACAGGATAATACAGGCTCTGCAGTGTTTTATATACAGGATAATACAGGGAATGCTGCATGTTATATACAGGATAATGCATGGACTGCACTCTGTTATATACAGGATAATACAGGGACTGCTTCGTGTTATATGCAGGATAATACAGGGATTGCAGCCTTTATTTACGGGATAATACAGGGACGGCAACATTTTATATGCAGGATAATAAAGGGACTGCAGTGAGTTATATACAGGATAATACAGGGACTGCAGTGTGTTATATACTTGATAATACAGGGACTGCAGTGTGTTATATACAGGATAATAAAGGGGACTGCAGCATGTTATATACAGGATAATACAGGGACTGCAGTGTGTGACATACAGGATAATCCACACTCAGCAGTGTTTTATATACAGGATAATACAGGGACTGCTGTGTGTTATGTACAGGATCATGCAGGGACTGCAGTCTGTTATATACAGGATAATACAGGGACTGCTGCGTGTTATATACAGGATAATACAGGGATTGCAGCATTATTTTACAGGATAATACAGGGACTGCAACATGTTATATACAGTATAATACAGGGACTGCATTCTGTTATATACAGGATAATACAGGGACAGCAGTATGTTATATACAGGATAATATAGGGTCTGCAGAGTGTTATATAGTGGATAATAAAGGGACTGCAGCGTGTTATATAAAGGATAATACAGGGGACTGTAGTGTGTTATGTACAGGATAATACAGGGTCTACAGTATTTTATATACAGGTTAATAAAGGTACTGCAGCGTGTTAGATACAGAATAATACAGGGACTGCATTGTCTTATATACAGGATAATACAGGATATGCAGTGTGTTATATACAGGATAATACAGGAATGCAGCGTGTTATATACAGGATAATACAGGGACTGCAGTGTGTTATATACAGAATAATACAGGGACTGCAGTGTGTTATATACAGTATAATAGAGGGACTGCAGTGTGTTATATACAGGTTAATACAGGGACTGCAGCGTGTTATATACAGTATAATACAGGGAATGCAGTGTGTTATATACAGGATAATACAGGGACTGCATTGTGTTATGTACAGGATAATACAGGGACTGCAGTGTGTTATATACAGTATAATACAGGGACTGCTGACTGTTATATACAGGATAATACAGGGACTGCAGTGTGTTAATTATTGGATAATACAGGGACTGCAGGGTTTTGTATACAGAATAATACAGGGACTGCATTGTCTTATATACAGGATAATACAGGATATGCAGTGTGTTATATACAGGATAATGCAGGACTGCAGCCTGTTATATACAGGATAATACAGGGGCTGCAGTGTGTTATATACAGAATAATACAGGGACTGCAGTGTGTTATATACAGTATAATAGAGGGACTGCAGTGTGTTATATACAGGATAATACAGGATATGCAGTGTGTTATATACAGGATAACACAGGGACTGCAGCCTGTTATATACAGGATAATACAGGGTTTGCAGTGTGTTATATACAGGATAATAATGGTACTGCAGCGTGTTATATACAGGATAATACAAGGACTGCAGTGTGTTATATACAGGGTAATACAGGGACTGCAGTGTTTTATATACAGGATAATACAGGGACTGCTGTGTGTTATGTACAGGATAATGCAGGGACTGCAGTCTGTTATATACAGGATTATACAGGGACTGCTGCGTGTTATATACAGGATAAAACAGGGTTTGCAGCGTTTATTTACAGGATAATACAGGGACTGCAACCTGTTATATACAGTATAATATAGGGACAGCAGTGTGTTATATACAGAATAATACTGCGACTGCAGTGTGTTATATGTTGGATAATACAGGGACTGCAGTGTGTTATATACAGGATAATACAGGGACTGCAGTGTGTCAATTATTGAATAATACAGGGACTGCAGTGTTTTGTATACAGAATAATACAGGGACTGCAGCGTGTTATATACAGAATAATGCAGTGACTGCAGTCTGTTATATACATGATAATACAGGGACTGCATTGTTTTATATACGGGATAATACAAGGACTGCAGTGTGTTATATACGGGATATTACAGGGACTGCAGTGTGTTATATACAGGATATTACCAGGACTGCAGTATGTTATATACAGGATAATACAAGAACTGCAGTGTGTTATATAGAGCATAACACAGGGACTGCAGCGTGTTCTATACAGGATAATACAGGGACTGCAGTGTGTTATATAAAGGATAATAAAGGTACTGCAGCGTGTTATATACAGGATAATAAAGGTACTGCTGCGTGTTATATACAGGGTAACACAGCGACTGCAATGTTTTATATACAGGATAATACAGGAACTGCTGTGTGTTATGTACAGGATAATGCAGGGACTGCAGTCTGTTATATACAGGATAAGACAGGGACTGCTGCGTGTTATATACAGGATAAAACAGGGTTTGCAGCGTTTATTTACAGGATAATACAGGGACTGCAAGGTGTTATATACAGAGTAATACAGGGACTGCAGTGTGTTATATACAGGATAATACAGCGACTGCAGTGTGTTATATGTCGGATAATAAAGGGACTGCAGTGTGTTATATACAGGATAATACAGGGACTGCAGTGTGTCATATACAGGATAATACAGCGACTGCAGTGTGTTATATGTTGGATAATACAGGGCCTGCAGTGTGTTATATACAGGATAATACAGGGACTGCAGTGTGTTATATACAGTATAATAGCGGGACTGCAGTGTGTTATATACAGGATAATACAGGATATGCATTGTGTTATATACAGGATAATACAGGGGACTGCAGCGTGTTATATGCATTATAATACAGGGACTGCAGTGTGTTATATACAGGATAATACAGGGACTGCATTGTGTTATATACAGGATAATACAGCGACTGCAGTGTGTTACATACAGGATAATACAGGGACTGCAGTGTGTTATATACAGGATAATACAGGGACTGCAGTGTGTTATATACAGAATAATACAGGGACTGCAGTGTGTTATATACAGAATAATACAGGGACTGCAGTGTGTTATATACAGGTTAATACAAGGACTGCAGTGTGTTATATACAGGGTAATACAGGGACTGCAGTGTTTTATATACAGGGTAATACAGGGACTGCTGTGTGTTATGTACAGGATAATGCAGGGACTGCATTCTGTTATATACAGGATTATACAGGGACTTCTGCGTGTTATATACAGGATAAAACAGGGTTTGCAGCGTTTATTTACAGGATAATACAGCGACTGCAACGTGTTATATACAGTATAATACAGGGACTGCAGTGTGTTATATACAGGATAATACAGCGACTGCAGTGTGTTATATGTTGGATAATACTGGGACTGCAGTGTGTTATATACAGGATAATACAGGGACTGCAGTGTGTCATATACAGGATAATACATGGACTGCAGTGTGTTAATTATTGGATAATACAGGGACTGCAGTGTTTTGTATACAGAATAATGCAGGGACTGCAGCGTGTTATATACAGAATAATGCAGGGACTGCAGTCTGCTATATACATGATAATACAGGGACAGCATTGTTTTATATACAGGATAATACAAGGACTGCAGTGTGTTATATACGGGATATTACAGGTACTGCAGTGTGTTATATACAGGATAATACCAGGACTGCAGTTTGTTATATACAGGATAATACAAGAACTGCAGTGTGTTATATAGAGCATAACACAGGGACTGCAGCGTGTTCTATACAGGATAATACAGGGACTGCAGTGTGTTATATAATGGATAATAAAGGTACTGCAGCGTGTTATATACAGGATAATAAAGGTACTGCAGCGTGTTATATACAGGGTAATACAGCGACTGCAATGTTTTATATACAGGATAATACAGGGGCTGCTGTGTGTTATGTGCAGGATAATGCAGGGACTGCAGTCTGTTATATACAGGATAATACAGGGACTGCTGCATGTTATATACAGGATAAAACATGGTTTGCAGCGTTTATTTACAGGATAATAAAGGGACTGCAAGGTGTTATATACAGTATAATACAGGGACTGCAGTGTGTTATATACAGGATAATACAGCGACTGCAGTGTGTTATATGTTGGATAATACAGGGACTGCAGTGTGTTATATACAGGATAATACAGGGACTGCAGTGTGTCATATACAGCATAATACAGCGACTGCAGTGTGTTATATGTTGGATAATACAGGATATGCATTGTGTTATATACAGGATAATACAGGGACTGCAGCGTGTTATATGCAGGATAATACAGGGACTGCAGTGTGTTATATACAGGATAATACAGGGACTGCATTGAATTATATACAGGATAATGCAGCGACTGCAGTGTGTTATATACAGGATAATACAGGGACTGCAGTGTGTTATATACAGGATAATACATGGACTGCAGTGTGTTAATTATTGGATAATACTGGGACTGCACTGTTTTGTATACAGAATAATACAGGGACTGCAGCGTGTTATATGCAGAATAATGCAGGGACTGCAGTCTGTTATATACAGGATAATACAGGGACAGCATTGTTTTATATACAGGATAATACAAGGACTGCAGTGTGTTATATATGGGATATTACGGGGACTGCAGAGTGATATATACAGAATAATACAGGGACTGCAGTTTGTTACATACAGTATAATAGCGGGACTGCAGTGTGTTATATAAAGGATAATACAGGATATGCAGTGTGTTATATACAGGATAGTACAGGGACTGCAGTGTGTTATATACAGGATAATACAGGGACTGCAGTGTGTTATATACAGGATAATACCGGGACTGCATTGTGTTATATACAGGATAATACAGGGACTGCAGTGTGTCATATACAGGATAATACATGGACTGCAGTGTGTTAATTTTTGGATAATACAGGGACTGCAGTGTTTTGTATACAGAATAATACAGGGACTGCAGCGTGTTATATACAGAATAATGCAGGGACTGCAGTCTGTTATATACAGAATAATACAGGGACTGCAGTGTGTTATATACAATATAATAGCGGGACTGCAGTGTGTTATATACAGGATAATACAGGGACTGCAGCATGTTATATACTGTATAACACAGGGACTGCAGCGTGTTATATACAGGTTAATACAACGACTGCAGTGTGTTATATACAGGATAATACAGGGACTGCAGTGTGTTATATACAGGATAATACATGGACTGAAGTGTGTTAATTATTGGATAATACTGGGACTGCAGTGTGTTATATACAGGATAATAAAGGGACTGCAGCGTGTTATATCCAGTATAATGCAGGGACTGCAGTGTGTTATATACAGGATAATACAGGATCTGCAGTGTTTTATATACAGGATAATACAGGGACTGCTGCATGTTATATACAGGATAATGCAGGGTCTGCATTCTGTTATATACAGGATAATACAGGGACTGCTGCGTGTTATATACAGGATAATACAGGGATTGCAGCCTTTATTTACAGGATAATACAGGGACTGCAATGGGTTATATACCAGATAATACCAGGACTGCAGTGTGTTATATACAGGATAAACAAGGACTGTAGTGTTTTATATACAGGATAATACAGGGACTGCAGTGTGTTATATACAGTATAATACAGGGACTGCAGTGTGTTATATACAGGATAATACAGGATATGCAGAGTGTTATATACAGTATAATACAGGGACTGCTGTGTTTTATATTCGGGATAATACAGGGACTGCAGTGTGCTATACACAGGATAATACAGGGACTGCAGTGTGTTATATACAGGATAATAAAGGGACTGCAGCGTGTTATATCCAGGATAATACAGGGACTGCAGTGTGTTAATTATTGAATAATACAGGGACTGCAGTGTTTTGTATACAGAATAATACAGGGACTGCAGCGTGTTATATACAGAATAATGCAGGGACTGCAGTCTGTTATATACATGATAATACAGGGACTGCATTGTTTTATATACGGGATAATACAAGGACTGCAGTGTGTTATATACGGGATATTACAGGGACTGCAGTGTGTTATATACAGGATATTACCAGGACTGCAGTATGTTATATACAGGATAATACAAGAACTGCAGTGTGTTATATAGAGCATAACACAGGGACTGCAGCGTGTTCTATACAGGATAATACAGGGACTGCAGTGTGTTATATAAAGGATAATAAAGGTACTGCAGCGTGTTATATACAGGATAATAAAGGTGCTGCTGCGTGTTATATACAGGGTAACACAGCGACTGCAATGTTTTATATACAGGATAATACAGGGACTGCTGTGTGTTATGTACAGGATAATGCAGGGACTGCAGTCTGTTATATACAGGATAAGACAGGGACTGCTGCGTGTTATATACAGGATAAAACAGGGTTTGCAGCGTTTATTTACAGGATAATACAGGGACTGCAAGGTGTTATATACAGTATAATACAGGGACTGCAGTGTGTTATATACAGGATAATACAGCGACTGCAGTGTGTTATATGTCGGATAATACAGGGACTGCAGTGTGTTATATACAGGATAATACAGGGACTGCAGTGTGTCATATACAGGATAATACAGCGACTGCAGTGTGTTATATGTTGGATAATACAGGGCCTGCAGTGTGTTATATACAGAATAATACAGGGACTGCAGTGTGTTATATACAGTATAATAGCGGGACTGCAGTGTGTTATATACAGGATAATACAGTATATGCATTGTGTTATATACAGGATAATACAGGGACTGCAGCGTGTTATATGCAGGATAATACAGGGACTGCAGTGTGTTATATACAGGATAATACAGGGACTGCATTGTGTTATATACAGGATAATACAGCGACTGCAGTGTGTTATATACAGGATAATACAGGGACTGCAGTGTGTTATATACAGGATAATACAGGGACTGCAGTGTGTTATATACAGAATAATACAGGGACTGCAGTGTGTTATATACAGAATAATACAGGGACTGCAGTGTGTTATATACAGGATAATACAGGATCTGCAGTGTTTTATATACAGGATAATACAGGGACTGCTGCATGTTATATACAGGATAATGCAGGGTCTGCATTCTGTTATATACAGGATAATACAGGGACTGCTGCGTGTTATATACAGGATAATACAGGGATTGCAGCCTTTATTTACAGGATAATACAGGGACTGCAACGGGTTATATACCAGATAATACCAGGACTGCAGTGTGTTATATACAGGATAAACAAGGACTGTAGTGTTTTATATACAGGATAATACAGGGACTGCAGTGTGTTTTATACAGTATAATACAGGGACTGCAGTGTGTTATATACAGGATAATACAGGATATGCAGAGTGTTATATACAGTATAATACAGGGACTGCGGTGTTTTATATTCGGGATATTACAGGGACTGCATTGTGCTATATACAGGATAATAAAGGGACTGCAGCGTGTTATATCCAGGATAATACAGGGACTGCAGTGTGTTAATTATTGAATAATACAGGGACTGCAGTGTTTTGTATACAGAATAATACAGGGACTGCAGCGTGTTATATACAGAATAATGCAGGGACTGCAGTCTGTTATATACATGATAATACAGGGACTGCATTGTTTTATATACGGGATAATACAAGGACTGCAGTGTGTTATATACGGGATATTACAGGGACTGCAGTGTGTTATATACAGGATATTACCAGGACTGCAGTATGTTATATACAGGATAATACAAGAACTGCAGTGTGTTATATAGAGCATAACACAGGGACTGCAGCGTGTTCTATACAGGATAATACAGGGACTGCAGTGTGTTATATAAAGGATAATAAAGGTACTGCAGCGTGTTATATACAGGATAATAAAGGTACTGCTGCGTGTTATATACAGGGTAACACAGCGACTGCAATGTTTTATATACAGGATAATACAGGGACTGCTGTGTGTTATGTACAGGATAATGCAGGGACTGCAGTCTGTTATATACAGGATAAGACAGGGACTGCTCCGTGTTATATACAGGATAAAACAGGGTTTGCAGCGTTTATTTACAGGATAATACAGGGACTGCAAGGTGTTATATACAGTATAATACAGGGACTGCAGTGTGTTATATACAGGATAATACAGCGACTGCAGTGTGTTATATGTCGGATAATACAGGGACTGCAGTGTGTTATATACAGGATAATACAGGGACTGCAGTGTGTTATATACAGAATAATACAGGGACTGCAGTGTGTTATATACAGTATAATAGCGGGACTGCAGTGTGTTATATACAGGATAATACAGGATATGCATTGTGTTATATACAGGATAATACAGGGACTGCAGCGTGTTATATGCAGGATAATACAGGGACTGCAGTGTGTTATATACAGGATAATACAGGGACTGCATTGTGTTATATACAGGATAATACAGCGACTGCAGTGTGTTATATACAGGATAATACAGGGACTGCAGTGTGTTATATACAGGATAATACAGGGACTGCAGTGTGTTATATACAGAATAATACAGGGACTGCAGTGTGTTATATACAGAATAATACAGGGACTGCAGTGTGTTATATACAGGTTAATACAAGGACTGCAGTGTGTTATATACAGGGTAATACAGGGACTGCAGTGGTTTATATACAGGATAATACAGGGACTGCTGTGTGTTATGTACAGGATAATGCAGGGACTGCATTCTGTTATATACAGGATTATACAGGGACTGCTGCGTGTTATATACAGGATAAAACAGGGTTTGCAGCGTTTATTTACAGGATAATACAGCGACTGCAACGTGTTATATACAGTATAATACAGGGACTGCAGTGTGTTATATGCAGGATAATACAGCGACTGCAGTGTGTTATATGTTGGATAATACAGGGACTGCAGTGTGTTATATACAGGATAATACAGGGACTGCAGTGTGTCATATACAGGATAATACATGGACTGCAGTGTGTTAATTATTGGATAATACAGGGACTGCAGTGTTTTGTATACAGAATAATGCAGGGACTGCAGCGTGTTATATACAGAATAATGCAGGGACTGCAGTCTGTTATATACATGATAATACAGGGACAGCATTGTTTTATATACAGGATAATACAAGGACTGCAGTGTGTTATATACGGGATATTACAGGTACTGCAGTGTGTTATATACAGGATAATACCAGGACTGCAGTTTGTTATATACAGGAGAATACAAGAACTGCAGTGTGTTATATAGAGCATAGCACAGGGACTGCAGCGTGTTCTATACAGGATAATACAGGGACTGCAGTGTGTTATATAAAGGATAATAAAGGTACTGCAGCGTGTTATATACAGGATAATAAAGGTACTGCAGCGTGTTATATACAGGGTAATACAGCGACTGCAATGTTTTATATACAGGATAATACAGGGACTGCTGTGTGTTATGTGCAGGATAATGCAGGGACTGCAGTCTGTTATATACAGGATAATACAGGGACTGCTGCATGTTATATACAGGATAAAACAGGGTTTGCAGCGTTTATTTACAGGATAATAAAGGGACTGCAAGGTGTTATATACAGTATAATACAGGGACTGCAGTGTGTTATATACAGGATAATACAGCGACTGCAGTGTGTTATATGTTGGATAATACAGGGACTGCAGTGTGTTATATACAGGATAATACAGGGACTGCAGTGTGTCATATACAGGATAATACAGCGACTGCAGTGTGTTATATGTTGGATAATACAGGGACTGCAGTGTGTTATATACAGAATAATACAGGGACTGCAGTGTGTTATATACAGTATAATAGCGGGACTGCAGTGTGTTATATACAGGATAATACAGGATATGCATTGTGTTATATACAGGATAATACAGGGACTGCAGCGTGTTATATGCAGGATAATACAGGGACTGCAGTGTGTTATATACAGGATAATACAGGGACTGCATTGAATTATATACAGGACAATACAGCGACTGCAGTGTGTTATATACAGGATAATACAGGGACTGCAGTGTGTTATATACAGGATAATACATGGACTGCAGTGTGCTAATTATTGGATATTACTGGGACGGCAGTGTTTTGTATACAGAATAATACAGGGACTGCAGCGTGTTATATACAGAATAATGCAGGGACTGCAGTCTGTTATATACAGGATAATACAGGGACAGCATTGTTTTATATACAGGATAATGCAAGGACTGCAGTGTGTTATATATGGGATATTACAGGGACTGCAGAGTGATATATACAGAATAATACAGGGACTGCAGTTTGTTACATACAGTATAATAGCGGGACTGCAGTGTGTTATATAAAGGATAATACAGGATATGCAGTGTGTTATATACAGGATAGTACAGGGACTGCAGTGTGTTATATACAGGATAATACAGGGACTGCAGTGTGTTATATACAGGATAATACCGGGACTGCATTGTGTTATATACAGGATAATACAGGGACTGCAGTGTGTCATATACAGGATAATACATGGACTGCAGTGTGTTAATTTTTGGATAATACAGGGACTGCAGTGTTTTGTATACAGAATAATACAGGGACTGCAGCGTGTTATATACAGAATAATGCAGGGACTGCAGTCTGTTATATACAGAATAATACAGGGACTGCAGTGTGTTATATACAATATAATAGCGGGACTGCAGTGTGTTATATACAGGATAATACAGGGACTGCAGCATGTTATATACTGTATAACACAGGGACTGCAGCGTGTTATATACAGGTTAATACAACGACTGCAGTGTGTTATATACAGGATAATACAGGGACTGCAGTGTGTTATATACAGGATAATACATGGACTGAAGTGTGTTAATTATTGGATAATACTGGGACTGCAGTGTGTTATATAGAGGATAATAAAGGGACTGCAGCGTGTTATATCCAGTATAATGCAGGGACTGCAGTGTGTTATACACAGGATAATACAGGATCTGCAGTGTTTTATATACAGGATAATACAGGGACTGCTGCATGTTATATACAGGATAATGCAGGGTCTGCATTCTGTTATATACAGGATAATACAGGGACTGCTGCGTGTTATATACAGGATAATACAGGGATTGCAGCCTTTATTTACAGGATAATACAGGGACTGCAACGGGTTATATACCAGATAATACCAGGACTGCAGTGTGTTATATACAGGATAAACAAGGACTGTAGTGTTTTATATACAGGATAATACAGGGACTGCAGTGTGTTATATACAGTATAATACAGGGACTGCAGTGTGTTATATACAGGATAATACAGGATATGCAGAGTGTTATATACAGTATAATACAGGGACTGCGGTGTTTTATATTCGGGATAATACAGGGACTGCAGTGTGCTATACACAGGATAATACAGGGACTGCAGTGTGTTATATACAGGATAATAAAGGGACTGCAGCGTGTTATATCCAGGATAATACAGGGACTGCAGTGTGTTATATGCAGGACAATACAGGCTCTGCACTGTTTTATATACAGGATAATACAGGGACTGCTGCGTGTTATATTCAGGATAATGCAGGGACTTCAGTCTGTTATATACAGGATAATACTGGGTGCTGCGTGTTTTATACAGGATAATACAGGGATTGCAGCCTTTATTTACAGGATAATACAGGGACAGCACTGTGTTATATACAGGATTATACAGGGACTGCAGTGCCTAATATACAGGTAATACAGGGACTGCAGTGTGTTATATATGGGATAATACAGGGACTGCAGAGTGTTATATATTGGATAATACAGGGACTGCAGTGTGTTGTATACAGAATAATACAGGGACTGCAGTGAGATATATACGGGATATTACAGGGACTGCAGTCTGTTATATACAGGATAATACTAGGACTGCAGTGTGTTATATACAGTATAATACAGGAACTGCAGTCTGTTATATACAGGATAACACAGGGACTACAGCGTGTTATATACAGGATAATGCAGTGACTGCAGTGTGTTATAGACAGGGTAATAAAGGGATTGCAGTGTGTTATATCCAGGATAATACAGCGACAGCAGCGTGTTATATACAGGATAATACAGGCTCTGCAGTGTTTTATATACAGGATAATACAGGGACTGCTGCATGTTATATACAGGATAATGCAGGGACTGCACTCTGTTATGTAGAGGATAATACAGGGACTGCAGCCTTTATTTACAGGATAATACAGGGACAGCACTGTGTTATATACAGGATTATACAGGGACTGCAGTGCCTAATATACAGGTAATACTGGGACTGCAGTGTGTTATATATAGGATAATACAGGGACTGCAGTGTGTTATATATTGGATAAGACAGGGACTGCAGTGTGTTGTATACAGGATAATGCAGGGACTGCATTCTGTTATATACACGATAATACAGGGACTGCTTCGTGCTATATACAGGATAATACAGGGATTGCAGCCTTTATTTACGGGATAATACAGGGACGGCAACATTTTATATACAGGATAATACAGGGACTGCAGTGAGTTATATACAGGATAATACAGGGACTGCAGTGTGTTATATACAGGATAATACAGGGACTGCAGTGTGTGATATACAGGATAATACACGCTCAGCAGTGTTTTATAGACAGGATAATACAGGGACTGCTGTGTGTTATATACAGGATAATACAGGGACTGCTGCGTGTTATATACAGGATAATACAGGGATTGCAGCATTATTTTACAGGATAATACAGGGACTGCAACATGTTATATACAGTATAATACAGGGACTGCATTGTGTTTTATACAGGATAATACAGGGACAGCAGTATGTTATATACAGGATAATACAGGGTTTGCAGAGTGTTATATAGTGGATAATAAAGGGACTGCAGCGTGTTATATAAAGGATAATACAGAGACTGTAGTGTGTTATGTTCAGGATAATACAGGGTCTACAGTATTTTATATACAGGATAACACAGGTACTGCAGCGTGTTATATTCAGAATAATACAGGGACTGCATTGTCTTATATACAGGATAATACAGGATATGCAGTGTGTTATATACAGGATAATACAGGAATGCAACGTGTTATATACAGATAATACAGGGACTGCAGTGTGTTATATACAGAATAATACAGGGACTGCAGTGTGTTATATACAGGTTAATACAGGGACTGCAGCGTGTTATATACAGTATAATACAGGGAATGCAGTGTGTTATATACAGGATAATACAGGGACTGCATTGTGTTATGTACAGAATAATACAGGGACTGCAGTGTGTTATATACAGGATAATAATGGTACTTCTGCGTGTTATATACAGGATAATACAAGGACTGCAGTGTGTTATATACAGGGTAATACAGGGACTGCAGTGTTTTATATACAGGATAATACAGGGACTGCTGTGTGTTATGTACAGGATAATGCAGGGACTGCAGTCTGTTATATACAGGATTATACAGGGACTGCTGCGTGTTATATACAGGATAAAACAGGGTTTGCAGCGTTTATTTACAGGATAATACAGCGACTGCAACGTGTTATATACAGTATAATACAGGGACTGCAGTGTGTTATATACAGGATAATACAGCGACTGCAGTGTGTTATATGTTGGATAATACAGGGACTGCAGTGTGTTATATACAGGGTAATACAGGGACTGCAGTGTGTCATATACAGGATAATACATGGACTACAGTGTGTTAATTATTGGATAATACAGGGACTGCAGTGTTTTGTATACAGAATAATGCAGGGACTGCAGCGTGTTATATACAGAATAATGCAGGGACTGCAGTCTGTTATATACATGATAATACAGGGACTGCATTGTTTTATATACAGGATAATACAAGGACTGCAGTGAGTTATATACGGGATATTACAGGGACTGCAGTGTGTTATATACAGGATAATACCAGGACTGCAGTGTGTTATATACAGGATAATACAAGAACTGCAGTCTGTTATATAGAGCATAACACAGGGACTGCAGCGTGTTCTATACAGGATAATACAGGGACTGCAGCGTGTTATATAAAGGATAATAAAGGTACTGCAGTGTGTTATATAAAGGATAATAAAGGGACTGCAGCGTGTTATATCCAGGATAATACAGGGACTGCAGTGTGTTATATGCAGGACAATACAGGCTCTGCACTGTTTTATATACAGGATAATACAGGGACTGCTGCGTGTTATATACAGGATAATGCAGGGACTTCAGTCTGTTATATACTGGATAATACTGGGTGCTGCGTGTTTTATACAGGATAATACAGGGATTGCAGCCTTTATTTACAGGATAATACAGGGACAGCACTGTGTTATATACAGGATTATACAGGGACTGCAGTGCCTAATATACAGGTAATACAGGGACTGCAGTGTGTTATATATAGGATAATACAGGGACTGCAGAGTGTTATATATTGGATAATACAGGGACTGCAGTGTGTTGTATACAGAATAATACAGGGACTGCAGTGAGATATATACAGGATATTACAGGGACTGCAGTCTGTTATATACAGGATAATACTAGGACTGCACTGTGTTATATACAGTATAATACAGGAACTGCAGTCTGTTATATACAGGATACCACAGGGACTACAGCGTGTTATATACAGGATAATGCAGTGACCGCAGTGTGTTATAGACAGTGTAATAAA
This sequence comes from Isurus oxyrinchus, assembly GCA_026770705.1. Classification (NCBI taxonomy): domain Eukaryota; kingdom Metazoa; phylum Chordata; class Chondrichthyes; order Lamniformes; family Lamnidae; genus Isurus; species Isurus oxyrinchus. Next base: position 41,525 of record JANJGN010002400.1, read on the forward strand.
GGGATTGCAGTGAGTTATATCCAGGATAATACAGCGACTGTAGCGTGTTATATACAGGATAATACAGGCTCTGCAGTGTTTTATATACAGGATAATACAGGGACTGCTGCATGTTATATACAGGATAATGCAGGGACTGCACTCTGTTATGTACAGGATAATACAGGGACTGCAGCCTTTATTTACAGGATAATACAGGGACAGCACTGTGTTACATACAGGATTATACAGGGACTGCAGTGCCTAATATACAGGTAATACTGGGACTGCAGTGTGTTATATATAGGATAATAAAGGGACTGCAGTGTGTTATATATTGGATAATACAGGGACTGCAGTGTGTTGTATACAGGATAATGCAGGGACTGCATTCTGTTATATACAGGATAATACAGGGACTGCTTCGTGCTATTTACAGGATAATACAGGGATTGCAGCCTTATTTACGGGATAATACAGGGACGGCAACATTTTATGTACAGGATAATACAGGGACTGCAGTGAGTTATATACAGGATAATACAGGGACTGCAGTGTGTTATATACATGATAATACAGGGACTGCAGTGTGTTATATATAGGATAATAAAGGTACTGCAGCATGTTATATACAGGATAATACAGGGACTGATTCGTGCTATATACAGGATAATACAGGGATTGCAGCCTTTATTTACGGGATAATACAGGGACGGCAACATTATATACAGGATAATACAGGGACTGCAGTGAGTTATATACAGGATAATACAGGGACTGCAGTGTGTTATATACAGGATAATACAGGGACTGCAGTGTGTTATATATAGGATAATAAAGATACTGCAGCATGTTATATGCAGGATAATACAGGGACTGCAGTGTGTGATATACAGGATAATACACGCTCAGCTGTGTTTTATATGCAGGATAATACAGGGACTGCTGTGTGTTATATACAGGATAATACAGGGACTGCTGCGTGTTATATACAGGATAATACAGGGATTGCAGCATTATTTTACAGGATAATACAGGGACTGCAACATGTTATATACAGTATAATACAGGGACTGCATTGTGCTTTACACAGGATAATACAGGGACAGCAGTATGTTATATACAGGATAATACAGGGTCTGCAGAGTGTTATATAGTGGATAATAAAGGGACTGCAGCGTGTTATATAAAGGATAATACAGGGACTGTAGTGTGTTATGTACAGGATAATACAGGGTCTACAGTATTTTATATACAGGATAACACAGGTACTGCAGCGTGTTATATACAGAATAATACAGGGACTGCATTGTCTTATATACAGGATAATACAGGATATGCAGTGTGTTATATACAGGATAATACAGGAATGCAACGTGTTATATACAGATAATACAGGGACTGCAGTGTGTTATATACAGAATAATACAGGGACTGCAGTGTGTTATATACAGTATAATAGAGGGACTGCAGTGTGTTATATACAGGTTAATACAGGGACTGCAGCGTGTTATATACAGCATAATACAGGGAATGCAGTGTGTTATATACAGGATAATACAGGGACTGCATTGTGTTATGTACAGGATAATACAGGGACTGCAGTGTGTTATATACAGGATAATAATGGTACTTCTGCGTGTTATATACAGGATAATACAAGGACTGCAGTGTGTTATATACAGGGTAATACAGGGACTGCAGTGTTTTATATACAGGATAATACAGGGACTGCTGTGTGTTATGTACAGGATAATGCAGGGACTGCAGTCTGTTATATACAGGATTATACAGGGACTGCTGCGTGTTATATACAGGATAAAACAGGGTTTGCAGCGTTTATTTACAGGATAATACAGCGACTGCAACGTGTTATATACAGTATAATACAGGGACTGCAGTGTGTTATATACAGGATAATACAGCGACTGCAGTGTGTTATATGTTGGATAATACAGGGACTGCAGTGTGTTATATACGAGGTAATACAGGGACTGCAGTGTGTCATATACAGGATAATACATGGACTGCAGTGTGTTAATTATTGGATAATACAGGGGCTGCAGTGTTTTGTATACAGAATAATGCAGGGACTGCAGCGTGTTATATACAGAATAATGCAGGGACTGCAGTCTGTTATATACATGATAATACAGGGACTGCATTGTTTTATATACAGGATAATACAAGGACTGCAGTGAGTTATATACGGGATATTACAGGGACTGCAGTGTGTTATATACAGGATAATACCAGGACTGCAGTGTGTTATATACAGGATAATACAAGAACTGCAGTGTGTTATATAGAGCATAACACAGGGACTGCAGCGTGTTCTATACAGGATAATACAGGGACTGCAGCGTGTTATATAAAGGATAATAAAGGTACTGCAGTGTGTTATATACAGGATAATAAAGGGACTGCAGCGTGTTATATCCAGGATAATACAGGGACTGCAGTGTGTTATATGCAGGACAATACAGGCTCTGCACTGTTTTATATACAGGATAATACAGGGACTGCTGCGTGTTATATACAGGATAATGCAGGGACTTCAGTCTGTTATATACTGGATAATACTGGGTGCTGCGTGTTTTATACAGGATAATACAGGGATTGCAGCCTTTATTTACAGGATAATACAGGGACAGCACTGTGTTATATACAGGATTATACAGGGACTGCAGTGCCTAATATACAGGTAATACAGGGACTGCAGTGTGTTATATATAGGATAATACAGGGACTGCAGCGTGTTATATAAAGGATAATAAAGGTACTGCAGTGTGTTATATACAGGATAATAAAGGGACTGCAGCGTGTTATATCCAGGATAATACAGGGACTGCAGTGTGTTATATGCAGGACAATACAGGCTCTGCACTGTTTTATATACAGGATAATACAGGGACTGCTGCGTGTTATATACAGGATAATGCAGGGACTTCAGTCTGTTATATACTGGATAATACTGGGTGCTGCGTGTTTTATACAGGATAATACAGGGATTGCAGCCTTTATTTACAGGATAATACAGGGACAGCACTGTGTTATATACAGGATTATACAGGGACTGCAGTGCCTAATATACAGGTAATACAGGGACTGCAGTGTGTTATATATAGGATAATACAGGGACTGCAGAGTGTTATATATTGGATAATACAGGGACTGCAGTGTGTTGTATACAGAATAATACAGGGACTGCAGTGAGATATATACAGGATATTACAGGGACTGCAGTCTGTTATATACAGGATAATACTAGGACTGCAGTGTGTTATATACAGTATAATACAGGAACTGCAGTCTGTTATATACAGGATAACACAGGGACTACAGCGTGTTATATACAGGATAATGCAGTGACTGCAGTGTGTTATAGACAGGGTAATAAAGGGATTGCAGTGTGTTATATCCAGGATAATACAGCGACTGTAGCGTGTTATATACAGGATAATACAGGCTCTGCAGTGTTTTATATACAGGATAATACAGGGACTGCTGCATGTTATATACAGGATAATGCAGGGACTGCACTCTGTTATGTACAGGATAATACAGGGACTGCAGCCTTTATTTACAGGATAATACAGGGACAGCACTGTGTTATATACAGGATTATACAGGGACTGCAGTGCCTAATATACAGTTAATACTGGGACTGCAGTGTGTTATATATAGGATAATAAAGGGACTGCAGTGTGTTATATATTGGATAATACAGGGACTGCAGTGTGTTGTATACAGGATAATGCAGGGACTGCATTCTGTTATATACAGGATAATACAGGGACTGCTTCGTGCTATATACAGGATAATTCAGGGATTGCAGCCCTTATTTACGGGATAATACAGGGACGGCAACATTTTATATACAGGATAATACAGGGACTGCAGTGAGTTATATACAGGATAATACAGGGACTGCAGTGTGTTATATACATGATAATACAGGGACTGCAGTGTGTTATATATAGGATAATAAAGGTACTGCAGCATGTTATATACAGGATAATACAGGGACTGCAGTGTGTGATATACAGGATAATACACGCTCAGCAGTGTTTTATATACAGGATAATACAGGGACTGCTGTGTGTTATATACAGGATAATACAGGGACTGCTGCGTGTTATATACAGGATAATACAGGGATTGCAGCATTATTTTACAGGATAATACAGGGACTGCAACATGTTATATACAGTATAATACAGGGACTGCATTGTGTTTTATACAGGATAATACAGGGACAGCAGTATGTTATATACAGGATAATACAGGGTCTGCAGAGTGTTATATAGTGGATAATAAAGGGACTGCAGCGTGTTATATAAAGGATAATACAGGGACTGTAGTGTGTTATGTACAGGATAATACAGGGTCTACAGTATTTTATATACAGGATAACACAGGTACTGCAGCGTGTTATATACAGAATAATACAGGGACTGCATTGTCTTATATACAGGATAATACAGGATATGCAGTGTGTTATATACAGGATAAAACAGGAATGCAACGTGTTATATACAGATAATACAGGGACTGCAGTGTGTTATATACAGAATAATACAGGGACTGCAGTGTGTTATATACAGTATAATAGAGGGACTGCAATGTGTTATATACAGGTTAATACAGGGACTGCAGCGTGTTATATACAGTATAATACAGGGAATGCAGTGTGTTATATACAGGATAATACAGGGACTGCATTGTGTTATGTACAGGATAATACAGGGACTGCAGTGTGTTATATACAGGATAATAATGGTACTGCAGCGTGTTATATACAGGATAATACAAGGACTGCAGTGTGTTATATACAGGGTAATACAGGGACTGCAGTGTTTTATATACAGGATAATGCAGGGACTGCTGTGTGTTATGTACAGGATAATGCAGGGACTGCAGTCTGTTATATACAGGATTATACAGGGACTGCTGCGTGTTATATACAGGATAATGCAGGGACTGCACTCTGTTATGTACAGGATAATACAGGGACTGCAGTGTGTCATATACAGGATAATACATGGACTGAAGTGTGTTAATTATTGGATAATACAGGGACTGCAGAGTTTTGTATACAGAATAATACAGGGACTGCAGCGTGTTATATACAGAATAATGCAGGGACTGCAGTCTGTTATATACATGATAATACAGGGACTGCTGCATGTTATATACAGGATAATGCAGGGACTGCACTCTGTTATGTACAGGATAATACAGGGACTGCAGCCTTTATTTACAGGATAATACAGGGACAGCACTGTGTTACATACAGGATTATACAGGGACTGCAGTGCCTAATGTACAGGTAATACTGGGACTGCAGTGTGTTATATATAGGATAATACAGGGTCTGCAGTGTGTTATATATTGGATAATACAGGGACTGCAGTGTGTTGTATACAGAATAATACAGGGACTGCAGTGAGATATATACAGGATATTACAGGGACTGCAGTCTGTTATATACAGGATAATACTAGGACTGCAGTGTGTTATATACAGTATAATAGAGGAACTGCAGTCTGTTATATACAGGATAACACAGGGACTACAGCGTGTTATATACAGGATAATGCAGTGACTGCAGTGTGTTATAGACAGGGTAAAAAATGGATTGCAGTGTGTTATTTCCAGGTGCGACCTGCAGCGTGTTTATATACAGGATAATACAGGCTCTGCAGTGTTTTATATAAAGGATAATACAGGGACTGCTGCAGGTTATATACAGGATAATGCAGGGACTGCACTCTGTTATGTACAGGATAATACAGGGACTGCAGCCTTTATTTACAGGATAATACAGGGACAGCACTGTGTTATATACAGGATTATACAGGGTTGCAGTGCCTAATATACAGGTAATACTGGGACTGCAGTGTGTTATATATAGGATAATACAGGGTCTGCAGTGTGTTATATATTGATAATACAGGGACTGCAGTGTGTTGTATACAGAATAATACAGGGACTGCAGTGAGATATATACAGGATATTAGAGGGACTGCAGTCTGTTATATACAGGATAATACTAGGACTGCAGTGTGTGTTATATACAGTATAGTACAGGAACTGCAGTCTGTTATATACAGGATAACACAGGGACTACAGCGTGTTATATACAGGATAATGCATTGACTGCAGTGTGTTATAGACAGGGTAATAAAGGGATTGCAGTGTGTTATATCCAGGATAATACAGCGACTGCAGCGTGTTATATACAGGATAATACAGGCTCTGCAGTGCTTTATATACAGGACTAATACAGGGACTGCTGCATGTTATATACAGGATAATGCAGGGACTGCACTCTGTTATGTACAGGATAATACAGGGACTGCAGCCTTTATTTACAGGATAATACAGGGACAGCACTGTGTTATATACAGGAATATACAGGGACTGCAGTGCCTAATATACAGGTAATACTGGGACTGCAGTGTGTTATATATAGGATAATACAGGGACTGCAGTGTGTTATATACAGGATAATACAGGGACTGCTGCATGTTATATACAGGATAATGCAGGGACTGCACTCTGTTATGTACAGGATAATACAGGGACTGCAGCCTTTATTTACAGGATAATACAGGGACAGCACTGTGTTATATACAGGATTATACAGGGTTGCAGTGCCTAATATACAGGTAATACTGGGACTGCAGTGTGTTATATATAGGATAATACAGGGTCTGCAGTGTGTTATATATTGGATAATACAGGGACTGCAGTGTGTTGTATACAGAATAATACAGGGACTGCAGTGAGATATATACAGGATGTTACAGGGACTGCAGTCCTTTATATACAGGATACTACTTGGACTGCAGTGTGTTATATACAGTATAATACAGGAACTGCAGTCTGTTATATACAGGATTAACACAGGGACTACAGCGTGTTATATACAGCATAATGCAGTGACTGCAGTGTGTTATAGACAGGGTAATAAAGGGATTGCAGTGTGTTATATCCAGGATAATGCAGCGACTGCAGCGTGTTATATACAGGATAATACAGGCTCTGCAGTGTTTTATATACAGGATAATACAGGGGACTGCTGCATGTTATATACAGGATAATGCAGGGACTGCACTCTGTTATGTACAGGATAATACAGGGACTGCAGCCTTTATTTACAAGATAATACAGGGACAGCACTGTGTTATATACAGGATTATACAGGACTGCATGTGCCTAATATACAGGTAAATACTGGGACTGCAGTGTGTTATATACAGGATAATAGAGGGACTGCAGTGTGTTATATACAGGATAATACAGGGACTGCTGCATGATATATACAGGATAATGCAGGGACTGCACTCTGTTATGTACAGGATAATACAGGGACTGCAGCCTTTATTTACAGGATAATACAGGGACAGCACTGTGTTATATACAGGATTATACAGGGACTGCAGTGCCTAATATACAGGTAATACTGGGACTGCAGTGTGTTATATATAGGATAATACAGGGTCTGCAGTTTGTTATATATTGGATAATACAGGGACTGCAGTGTGTTGTATACAGAATAATATAGGGACTGCAGTGAGATATATACAGGATATTACAGGGACTGCAGTCTGTTATATACAGGATAATACTAGGACTGCAGTGTGTTATATACAGTATAATACAGGAACTGCAGTCTGTTATATACAGGATAACACAGGGACTACAGCGTGTTATATACAGGATAATGCAGTGACTGCAGTGTGTTATAGACAGGGTAATAAAGGGATTGCAGTGTGTTATATCCAGGATAATACAGCGACTGCAGCGTGTTATATACAGGATAATACAGGCTCTGCAGGCAGTGTTTTATATACAGGATAATACAGGGACTGCTGCATGTTATATACAGGATAATGCAGGGACTGCACTCTGTTATGTACAGGATAATACAGGGACTGCAACCTTTATTTACAGGATAATACAGGGACAGCACTGTGTTATATACAGGATTATACAGGGACTGCAGTGCCTAATAAACAGGTAATACAGGGACTGCAGTGTGTTATATATAGGATAATACAGGGTCTGCAGTGTGTTATATATTGGATAATACAGGGACTGCAGTGTGTTGTATACAGAATAATACAGGGACTGCAGTGAGATATATACAGGATATTACAGGGACTTCATTCTGTTATATACAGGATAACACCGGGACTGCAGCGTGTTATATACAGGATAATACAGTGACCGCAGTGTGTTATAGACAGGGTAATAAAGGGATTGCAGTGTGTTATATCCAGGATAATACAGCGACTGCAGTGTGTTATATACAGGATAATACAGGCTCTGCAGTGTTTTATATACAGGATAATACAGGGACTGCTGCATGTTATATACAGGATAATGCAGGGACTGCACTCTGTTATATACAGGATAATACAGGGACTGCTTCATGTTATATACAGGATAATACAGGGATTGCAGCCTTTATTTACGGGATAATACAGGGACGGCAACATTTTATATGCAGGATAATACAGGGACTGCAGTGAGTTATATAGAGGATAATACAGGGACTGCAGTGTGTTATATACATGATAATACAGGGACTGCAGTGTGTTATATACAGGATAATAAAGGTACTGCAGAGTGTTATATACAGGATAATACAGGGACTGCAGTGTGTGATATACAGGATAATACACACTCAGCAGTGTTTTATATACAGGATAATACAGGGACTGCTGTGTGTTATGTACAGGATAATGCAGGGACTGCAGTCTGTTATATACAGGATAATACAGGGACTGCTGCGTGTTATATACAGGATAATACAGGGATTGCAGCATTATTTTACAGGATAATACAGGGACTGCAACATGTTATATACAGTATAATACAGGGACTGCATTGTGTTATATACAGGATAATACAGGGACAGCAGTATGTTATATACAGGATAATACAGGGTCTGCAGAGTGTTATATAGTGGATAATAAAGGGACTGCAGCGTGTTATATAAAGGATAATACAGGGACTGTAGTGTGTTATATACAGGATAATAAAGGTACTGCAGCGTGTTATATACAGGATAATACAGGGACTGCAGTGTGTGATATACAGGATAATACACACTCAGCAGTGTTTTATATACAGGATAATACAGGGACTGCTGTGTGTTATGTACAGGATAATGCAGGGACTGCAGTCTGTTATATACAGGATAATACAGGGACTGCTGCGTGTTATATACAGGATAATACAGGGATTGCAGCATTATTTTACAGGATAATACAGGGACTGCAACATGTTATATACAGGATATTACAGGGACTGCAGTCTGTTATATACAGGATAATACTAGGACTGCAGTGTGTTATATACAGTATAATACAGGAACTGCAGTCTGTTATATACAGGATAACACAGGGACTACAGCGTGTGATATACAGGATAATGCAGTGACTGCAGTGTGTTATAGACAGGGTAATAAAGGATTGCAGTGTGTTATATCCAGGATAATACAGCGACTGCAGCGTGTTATATACAGGATAATACAGGGACTGCTGCATGTTATATACAGGATAATGCAGGGACTGCACTCTGTTATGTACAGGATAATACAGGGACTGCAGCCTTTATTTACAGGATAATACAGAGACAGCACTGTGTTATATACAGGATTATACAGGGACTGCAGTGCCTAATAAACAGGTAATACTGGGACTGCAGTGTGTTATATATAGGATAATACAGGGTCTGCAGTGTGTTATATATTGGATAATACAGGGACTGCAGTGTGTTGTATACAGAATAATACAGGGACTGCAGTGAGATATATACAGGATATTACAAGGACTGCAGTCTGTTATATACAGGATAACACCGGGACTACAGCGTGTTATATACAGGATAATACAGGGATTGCAGCATTATTTTACAGGATAATACAGGGACTGCAACATGTTATATACAGTATAATACAGGGACTGCATTGTGTTATATACAGGATAATACAGGGACAGCAGTATGTTATATACAGGATAATACAGGGTCTGCAGAGTGTTATATAGTGGATAATAAAGGGACTGCAGCGTGTTATATAAAGGATAATACAGGGACTGTAGTGTGTTATGTACAGGATAATACAGGGTCTACAGTATTTTATATACAGGATAATACAGGTACTGCAGCGTGTCATATACAGAATAATACAGGGACTGCATTGTCTTATATACAGGATAATACAGGATATGCAGTGCGTTATATACAGGATAATACAGGAATGCAGCGTGTTATATACAGGATAATACAGGGACTGCAGTGTGTTATATACAGAATAATACAGGGACTGCAGTGTGTTATATACAGTATAATAGAGGGACTGCAGTGTGTTATATACAGGTTAATACAGGGACTGCAGCGTGTTATATACAGTATAATACAGGGAATGCAGTGTGTTATATACAGGATAATACAGGGACTGCATTGTGTTATGTACAGGATAAAACAGGGACTGCAGCGTGTTATATACAGTATAATACAGGGAATGCAGTGTGTTATATACAGGATAATACAGGGACTGCAGTGTGTTATATACAGGGTAATACAGGGACTGCAGTGTTTTATATACAGGATAATACAGGGACTGCTGTGTGTTATGTACAGGATAATGCAGGGACTGCAGTCTGTTATATACAGGATTATACAGGGACTGCTGCGTGTTATATACAGGATAAAACAGGGTTTGCAGCGTTTATTTACAGGATAATACAGGGACTGCAACGTGTTATATACAGTATAATACAGGGACTGCAGTGTGTTATGTACAGGATAATACAGCGACTGCAGTGTGTTATATGTTGGATAATACAGGGACTGCAGTGTGTTATATACAGGATAATACAGGGACTGCAGTGTGTCATATACAGGATAATACATGGACTGAAGTGTGTTAATTATTGGATAATACAGGGACTGCAGTGTTTTGTATACAGAATAATAAAGGGACTGCAGCGTGTTATATACAGAATAATGCAGGGACTGCAGTCTGTTATATACATGATAATACAGGGACTGCTGCATGTTATATACAGGATAATGCAGGGACTGCACTCTGTTATGTACAGGATAATACAGGGACTGCAGCCTTTATTTACAGGATAATACAGGGACAGAACTGTGTTATATATAGGATTATACAGGGACTGCAGTGCCTAATGTACAGGTAATACTGGGACTGCAGTGTGTTATATATAGGATAATACAGGGTCTGCAGTGTGTTATATATTGGATAATACAGGGACTGCAGTGTGTTGTATACAGAATAATACAGGGACTGCAGAGAGATATATACAGGATATTACAGGGACTGCAGTCTGTTATATACAGGATAATACTAGGACTGCATTATGTTATATACAGTATAATAGAGGAACTGCAGTCTGTTATATACAGGATAACACAGGGACTACAGCGTGTTATATACAGGATAATGCAGTGACTGCAGTGTGTTATAGACAGGGTAAAAAATGGATTGCAGTGTGTTATATCCAGGATAATACAGCGACTGCAGTGTGTTATATACAGGATAATACAGGCTCTGCAGTGTTTTATATACAGGATAATACAGGGACTGCTGCATGTTATATACAGGATAATGCAGGGACTGCACTCTGTTATGTACAGGATAATACAGGGACTGCAGCCTTTATTTACAGGATAATACAGGGACAGCACTGTGTTATATACAGGATTATACAGGGACTGCAGTGCCTAATAAACAGGTAATACCAGGACTGCAGTGTGTTATATATAGGATAATACAGGGTCTGCAGTGTGTTATATATAGGATAATACAGGGACTGCAGTGTGTTGTATACAGAATAATACAGGGAGTGCAGTGACATATATACAGGATATTACAGGGACTGCAGTCTGTTATATACAGGATAACACCGGGACTACAGCGTGTTATATACAGGATAATACAGTGACCGCAGTGTGTTATAGACAGGGTAATAAAGGGATTGCAGTGTGTTATATCCAGGATAATACAGCGACTGCAGTGTGTTATATACAGGATAATACAGGCTCTGCAGTGTTTTATATACAGGATAATACAGGGACTGCTGCATGTTATATACAGGATAATGCAGGGACTGCATTCTGTTATATACAGGATAATACAGGGACTGCTTCATGTTATATACAGGATAATACAGGGATTGCAGCCTTTATTTACGGGATAATACAGGGACGGCAACATTTTATATGCAGGATAATACAGGGACTGCAGTGAGTTATATAGAGAATAATACAGGGACTGCAGTGTGTTATATACATGATAATACAGGGACTGCAGTGTGTTATATACAGGATAATAACGGTACTGCAGCGTGTTATATACAGGATAATACAGGGACTGCAGTGTGTGATATACAGGATAATACACACTCAGCAGTGTTTTATATACAGGATAATACAGGGACTGCTGTGTGTTATGTACAGGATAATGCAGGGACTGCAGTCTGTTATATACAGGATAATACAGGGACTGCTGCGTGTTATATACAGGATAATACAGGGATTGCAGCATTATTTTACAGGATAATACAGGGACTGCAACATGTTATATACAGTATAATACAGGGACTGCATTGTGGTATATACAGGATAATACAGGGACAGCAAAATGTTATATACAGGATAATACAGGGTCTGCAGAGTGTTATATAGTGGATAATAAAGGGACTGCAGCGTGTTATATAAAGGATAATACAGGGACTGTAGTGTGTTATGTACAGGATAATACAGGGTCTACAGTATTTTATATACAGGATAATACAGGTACTGCAGCGTGTCATATACAGAATAATACAGGGACTGCATTGTCTTATATACAGGATAATACAGGATATGCAGTCTGTTATTTTCAGGATAATACAGGAATGCAGCGTGTTATATACAGGATAATACAGGGACTGCAGTGTGTTATATACAGAATAATACAGGGACTGCAGTGTGTTATATACAGTATAATAGAGGGACTGCAGTGTGTTATATACAGGTTAATACAGGGACTGCAGCGTGTTATATACTGTATAATACAGGGAATGCAGTGTATTATATACAGGATAATACAGGAACTGCATTGTGTTATGTACAGGATAATACAGGGACTGCAGCGTGTTATATACAGTATAATACAGGGAATGCAGTGTGTTATATACAGGATAATACAGGGACTGCAGTGTGTTATATACAGGGTAATACAGGGACTGCAGTGTTTTATATACAGGATAATACAGGGACTGCTATGTGTTATGTACAGGATAATGCAGGGACTGCAGTCTGTTATATACAGGATTATACAGGGACTGCTGCATGTTATATACAGGATAAAACAGGGTTTGCAGCGTTTATTTACAGGATAATACAGGGACTGCAACGTGTTATATACAGTATAATACAGGGACTGCAGTGTGTTATGTACAGGATAATACAGCGACTGCAGTGTGTTATATGTTGGATAATACAGGGACTGCACTGTGTTATATACAGGATAATACAGGGACTGCAGTGTGTCATATACAGGATAATACATGGACTGAAGTGTGTTAATTATTGGAGAATACAGGGACTGCAGTGTTTTGTATACAGAATAATACAGGGATTGCAACGTGTTATATACAGAATAATGCAGGGACTGCAGTCTGTTATATACATGATAATACAGGGACTGCATTGTTTTATATACGGGATAATACAAGGACTGCAGTGTGTTATGTACGGGATATTACAGGGACTGCAGTGTGTTATATACAGGATAATACCAGGACTGCAGTGTGTTATATACAGGATAATACAAGAACTGCAATGTGTTATATAGAGCATAACACAGGGACTGCAGCATGTTATATGCAGGATAATACAGGGACTGTAGTGTGTTATATAAAGGATAATAAAGGTACTGCAGCGTGTTATACACAGGATAATAAAGGTACTGCTGCGTGTTATATACAGGGTAATACAGCGACTGCAATGTTTTATATACAGGATAATACAGGGACTGCTGTGTGTTATGTACAGGATAATGCAGGGACTGCAGTCTGTTATATACAGGATAATACAGGGACTGCTGCATGTTATATACAGGATAAAACAGGGTTTGCAGCGTTTATTTACAGGATAATACAGGGACTGCAAGGTGTTATATACAGTATAATACAGGGACTGCAGTGTGTTATATACAGGATAATACAGCGACTGCAGTGTGTTATATGTTGGATAATACAGGGACTGCAGTGTGTTATATACAGGATAATACAGGGACTGCATTGTGTCATATACAGGATAATACAGCGACTGCAGTGTGTTATATGTTGGATAATACAGGGACTGAGGTGTGTTATATACAGAACAATACAGGGACTGCAGTGTGTTATATACAGTATAATAGCGGGACTACAGTGTGTTATATACAGGATAATACAGGATATGCATTGTGTTATGTACAGGATAATACAGGGACTGCAGCGTGTTATATGCAGGATAATACAGGGACTGCAGTGCGTTATGTACAGGATAATACAGGGACTGCATTGTGTTATATACAGGATAATACAGCGACTGCAGTGAATTATATACAGGATAATACAGGGACTGCAGTGTGTTATATACAGGATAATACATGGACTGCATTGTGTTAATTATTGGATAATACAGGGACTGCAGTGTTTTGTATACAGAATAATACAGGGACTGCAGTGTGTTATATACAGAATAATGCAGTGACTGCAGTCTGTTATATACAGGATAATACAGGGACTGCATTGTTTTATATACAGGATAATACAAGGACTGCAGTGTGTTATATACGGGATATTACAGGGACTACAGAGTGATATATACAGAATAATACAGGGACTGCAGTGTGTTACGTACAGTATAATAGCGGGACTGCAGTGTGTTATTCACAGGATAATACAGGATATGCAGTGTGTTATATACAGGATAGTACAGGGACTGCAGTGTGTTATATACCGGATAATACAGGGACTGCAGTGTGTTATATACAGGATAATACCGGGACTGCATTGTGTTATATACAGGATAATACAGGGACTGCAGTGTGTCATATACAGGATAATACATGGACTGCAGTGTGTTAATTTTTGGATAATACAGGGACTGCAGTGTTTTGTATACAGAATAATACAGGGACTGCAGCATGTTATATACAGAATAATGCAGGGACTGCAGTCTGTTATAAACAGGATAATACAGGGACTGCATTGTTTTATATACCGGATAATACAAGGACTGCAGTGTGTTATATACGGGATATTACAGGGACTGCAGAGTGATATATACAGAATAATACAGGGACTGCAGTGTGTTACATACAGTATAATAGCGGGACTGCAGTGTGTTATATACAGGATAATACAGGACTGCAGCGTGTTTTATACAGGATAATACAGGGACTGCAGTGTGTTATATACAGAATAATACAGGGACTGCAGTGTGTTATATTCAGTATAATAGCGGGACTGCAATGTGTTATATACAGGATAATACAGGGACTGAAGCGTTTTATATACAGTATAATACAGGGACTGCAGTGTGTTATATACAGGATAATACAGGAAATGCAGTCTGTTATATAGAGGATAACACAGGGACTGCAGCGTGTTATATACAGGATAATACAGCGACTGCAGTGTGTTATATACAGGATAATACAGGGACTGCAGTGTGTTATATACAGGATAATACATGGACTGCAGTGTGTTAATTATTGGATAATACAGGGACTGCAGTGTGTTATATACAGGATGATAAAGGGACAGCAGCGTGTTTTATCCAGTATAATGCAGGGACTGCAGTGTGTTATATACAGGATAATACAGGATCTGCAGTGTTTTATATACAGGATAATACAGGGACTGCTGCATGTTATATACAGGATAATGCAGGGTCTGCAGTCTGTTATATACAGGATAATACAGGGAATGCTGCGTGTTATATACAGGATAACAAAGGGACTGTAGCGTGCTATATACAGGATAACACAGGGACTGCAGTGTGTTATATACAGTATAATACAGGGACTGCAGTGTGTTATATACAGGATAATACAGGATATGCAGTGTGTTATATACAGGATAATACAGGGACTGCAGTGTGTTATATACAGGATAATACAGGGACGGCATTGTGTTATATACAGTATAATACAGGGACTGCGGTGTTTTATATTCTGGATAATACTGGGACTGCAGTGTGTTATATACAGGATAATACAGGTACTGCAGTGTTTATATACAGGATAATACAGGGACTGCAGTGTGCTATACACAGGATAATACAGGGACTGCAGTGTGTTATATACAGGATAATAAAGGGACTGCAGCGTGTTATATCCAGGATAATACAGGGACTGCAGTGTGTTATATGCAGGATAATACAGGCTCTGCAGTGTTTTATATACAGGATAATACAGGGACTGCTGCTTGTTATATACAGGATAATGCAGGGACTTCAGTCTGTTATATACAGGATAATACTGGGTGCTGCGTGTTTTATACAGGATAATACAGGGATTGCAGCCTTTATTTACAGGATAATACAGGGACAGCACGGTGTTATATACAGGATTATACAGGGACTGCAGTGCCTAATATACAGGTAATACAGGGACTGCAGTGTGTTATATATAGGATAATACAGGGACTGCAGTGTGTTATATATTGGATAATACAGGGACTGCAGTGTGTTGTATACAGAATAATACAGGGACTGCAACGTGTTATATACAGTATAATACAGGGACTGCAGTGTGTTATGTACAGGATAATACAGCGACTGCAGTGTGTTAAATGTTGGATAATACAGGGACTGCAGTGTGTTATATACAGGATAATACAGGGACTGCAGTGTGTCATATACAGGATAATACATGGACTGAAGTGTGTTAATTATTGGATAATACAGGGACTGCAGTGTTTTGTATACAGAATAATACAGGGACTGCAGCGTGTTATATACAGAATAATGCAGGGACTGCAGTCTGTTATATGCATGATAATACAGGGACTGCTGCATGTTATATACAGGATAATGCAGGGACTGCACTCTGTTATGTACAGGATAATACAGGGACTGCAGCCTTTATTTACAGGATAATACAGGGACAGCACTGTGTTATATACAGGATTATACAGGGACTGCAGTGCCTAATGTACAGGTAATACTGGGACTGCAGTGTGTTATATACAGTATAATAGAGGAACTGCAGTCTGTTATATACAGGATAACACAGGGACTACAGTGTGTTATATACAGGATAATGCAGTGACTGCAGTGTGTTATAGACAGGGTAAAAAATGGATTGCAGTGTGTTATATCCAGGATAATACAGCGACTGCAGCGTGTTATATACAGGATAATACAGGCTCTGCAGTGTTTTATATACAGGATAATACAGGGACTGCTGCATGTTATATACAGGATAATGCAGGGACTGCACTCTGTTATGTACAGGATAATACAGGGACTGCAGCCTTTAATTACAGGATAATACAGGGACAGCACTGTGTTATATACAGGATTATACAGGGACTGCAGTGCCTAATAAACAGGTAATACCAGGACTGCAGTGTGTTATATATAGGATAATACAGGGTCTGCAGTGTGTTATATATAGGATAATACAGGGACTGCAGTGTGTTGTATACAGAATAATACAGGGAGTGCAGTGACATATATACAGGATATTACAGGGACTGCAGTCTGTTATATACAGGATAACACCGGGACTACAGCGTGTTATATACAGGATAATACAGTGACCGCAGTGTGTTATAGACAGGGTAATAAAGGGATTGCAGTGTGTTATATCCAGGATAATACAGCGACTGCAGTGTGTTATATACAGGATAATACAGGCTCTGCAGTGTTTTATATACAGGATAATACAGGGACTGCTGCATGTTATATATAGGATAATGCAGGGACTGCACTCTGTTATATACAGGATAATACAGGGACTGCTTCATGTTATATACAGGATAATACAGGGATTGCAGCCTTTATTTACGGGATAATACAGGGACGGCAACATTTTATATGCAGGATAATACAGGGACTGCAGTGAGTTATATAGAGAATAATACAGGGACTGCAGTGTGTTATATACATGATAATACAGGGACTGCAGTGTGTTATATACAGGATAATAACGGTACTGCAGCGTGTTATATACAGGATAATACAGGGACTGCAGTGTGTGATATACAGGATAATACACACTCAGCAGTGTTTTATATACAGGATAATACAGGGACTGCTGTGTGTTATGTACAGGATAATGCAGGGACTGCAGTCTGTTATATACAGGATAATACAGGGACTGCTGCGTGTTATATACAGGATAATACAGGGATTGCAGCATTATTTTACAGGATAATACAGGGACTGCAACATGTTATATACAGTATAATACAGGGACTGCATTGTGGTATATACAGGATAATACAGGGACAGCAGAATGTTATATACAGGATAATACAGGGTCTGCAGAGTGTTATATAGTGGATAATAAAGGGACTGCAGCGTGTTATATAAAGGATAATACAGGGACTGTAGTGTGTTATGTACAGGATAATACAGGGTCTACAGTATTTTATATAGAGGATAATACAGGTACTGCAGCGTGTCATATACAGAATAATACAGGGACTGCATTGTCTTATATACAGGATAATACAGGATATGCAGTCTGTTATTTTCAGGATAATACAGGAATGCAGCGTGTTATATACAGGATAATACCGGGACTGCAGTGTGTTATATACAGAATAATACAGGGACTGCAGTGTGTTATATACAGTATAATAGAGGGACTGCAGTGTGTTATATACAGGTTAATACAGGGACTGCAGCGTGTTATATACAGTATAATACAGGGAATGCAGTGTATTATATACAGGATAATACAGGAACTGCATTGTGTTATGTACAGGATAATACAGGGACTGCAGCGTGTTATATACAGTATAATACAGGGAATGCAGTGTGTTATATACAGGATAATACAGGGACTGCAGTGTGTTATATACAGGGTAATACAGGGACTGCAGTGTTTTATATACAGGATAATACAGGGACTGCTATGTGTTATGTTCAGGATAATGCAGGGACTGCAGTCTGTTATATACAGGATTATACAGGGACTGCTGCATGTTATATACAGGATAAAACAGGGTTTGCAGCGTTTATTTACAGGATAATACAGGGACTGCAACGTGTTATATACAGTATAATACAGGGACTGCAGTGTGTTATGTACAGGATAATACAGCGACTGCAGTGTGTTATATGTTGGATAATACAGGGACTGCACTGTGTTATATACAGGATAATACAGGGACTGCAGTGTGTCATATACAGGATAATACATGGACTGAAGTGTGTTAATTATTGGATAATACAGGGACTGCAGTGTTTTGTATACAGAATAATACAGGGATTGCAACGTGTTATATACAGAATAATGCAGGGACTGCAGTCTGTTATATACATGATAATACAGGGACTGCATTGTTTTATATACGGGATAATACAAGGACTGCAGTGTGTTATGTACGGGATATTACAGGGACTGCAGTGTGTTATATACAGGATAATACCAGGACTGCAGTGTGTTATATACAGGATAATACAAGAACTGCAGTGTGTTATATAGAGCATAACACAGGGACTGCAGCATGTTATATGCAGGATAATACAGGGACTGCAGTGTGGTATATAAAGGATAATAAAGGTACTGCAGCGTGTTATACACAGGATAATAAAGGTACTGCTGCGTGTTATATACAGGGTAATACAGCGACTGCAATGTTTTATATACAGGATAATACAGGGACTGCTGTGTGTTATGTACAGGATAATGCAGGGACTGCAGTCTGTTATATACAGGATAATACAGGGACTGCAACGTGTTATATACAGGATAAAACAGGGTTTGCAGTGTTTATTTACAGGATAATACAGGGACTGCAAGGTGTTATATACAGTATAATACAGGGACTGCAGTGTGTTATATACAGGATAATACAGCGACTGCAGTGTGTTATATGTTGGATAATACAGGGACTGCAGTGTGTTATATACAGGATAATACAGGGACTGCATTGTGTCATATACAGGATAATACAGTGACTGCAGTGTGTTATATGTTGGATAATACAGGGACTGAGGTGTGTTATATACAGAACAATACAGGGACTGCAGTGTGTTATATACAGTATAATAGCGGGACTACAGTGTGTTATATACAGGATAATACAGGATATGCATTGTGTTATGTACAGGATAATACAGGGACTGCAGCGTGTTATATGCAGGATAATACAGGGACTGCAGTGCGTTATGTACAGGATAATACAGGGACTGCATTGTGTTATATACAGGATAATACAGCGACTGCAGTGAATTATATACAGGATAATACAGGGACTGCAGTGTGTTATATACAGGATAATACATGGACTGCATTGTGTTAATTATTGGATAATACAGGGACTGCAGTGTTTTGTATACAGAATAATACAGGGACTGCAGTGTGTTATATACAGAATAATGCAGTGACTGCAGTCTGTTATATACAGGATAATACAGGGACTGCATTGTTTTATATACAGGATAATACAAGGACTGCAGTGTGTTATGTACAGGATAATACAGCGACTGCAGTGTGTTATATGTTGGATAATACAGGGACTGCAGTGTGTTATATACAGGATAATACAGGGACTGCAGTGTGTCATATACAGGATAATACATGGACTGAAGTGTGTTAATTATTGGATAATACAGGGACTGCAGTGTTTTGTATACAGAATAATACAGGGACTGCAGCGTGTTATATACAGAATAATGCAGGGACTGCAGTCTGTTATATGCATGATAATACAGGGACTGCTGCATGTTATATACAGGATAATGCAGGGACTGCACTCTGTTATGTACAGGATAATACAGGGACTGCAGCCTTTATTTACAGGATAATACAGGGACAGCACTGTGTTATATACAGGATTATACAGGGACTGCAGTGCCTAATGTACAGGTAATACTGGGACTGCAGTGTGTTATATACAGTATAATAGAGGAACTGCAGTCTGTTATATACAGGATAACACAGGGACTACAGCGTGTTATATACAGGATAATGCAGTGACTGCAGTGTGTTATAGACAGGGTAAAAAATGGATTGCAGTGTGTTATATCCAGGATAATACAGCGACTGCAGCGTGTTATATACAGGATAATACAGGCTCTGCAGTGTTTTATATACAGGATAATACAGGGACTGCTGCATGTTATATACAGGATAATGCAGGGACTGCACTCTGTTATGTACAGGATAATACAGGGACTGCAGCCTTTATTTACAGGATAATACAGGGACAGCACTGTGTTATATACAGGATTATACAGGGACTGCAGTGCCTAATAAACAGGTAATACCAGGACTGCAGTGTGTTATATATAGGATAATACAGGGTCTGCAGTGTGTTATATATAGGATAATACAGGGACTGCAGTGTGTTGTATACAGAATAATACAGGGAGTGCAGTGACATATATACAGGATATTACAGGGACTGCAGTCTGTTATATACAGGATAACACCGGGACTACAGCGTGTTATATACAGGATAATACAGTGACCGCAGTGTGTTATAGACAGGGTAATAAAGGGATTGCAGTGTGTTATATCCAGGATAATACAGCGACTGCAGTGTGTTATATACAGGATAATACAGGCTCTGCAGTGTTTTATATACAGGATAATACAGGGACTGCTGCATGTTATATATAGGATAATGCAGGGACTGCATTCTGTTATATACAGGATAATACAGGGACTGCTTCATGTTATATACAGGATAATACAGGGATTGCAGCCTTTATTTACGGGATAATACAGGGACGGCAACATTTTATATGCAGGATAATACAGGGACTGCAGTGAGTTATATAGAGAATAATACAGGGACTGCAGTGTGTTATATACATGATAATACAGGGACTGCAGCGTGTTATATACAGGATAATAACGGTACTGCAGCGTGTTATATACAGGATAATACAGGGACTGCAGTGTGTGATATACAGGATAATACACACTCAGCAGTGTTTTATATACAGGATAATACAGGGACTGCTGTGTGTTATGTACAGGATAATGCAGGGACTGCAGTCTGTTATATACAGGATAATACAGGGACTGCTGCGTGTTATATACAGGATAATACAGGGATTGCAGCATTATTTTACAGGATAATACAGGGACTGCAACATGTTATATACAGTATAATACAGGGACTGCATTGTGGTATATACAGGATAATACAGGGACAGCAAAATGTTATATACAGGATAATACAGGGTCTGCAGAGTGTTATATAGTGGATAATAAAGGGACTGCAGCGTGTTATATAAAGGATAATACAGGGACTGTAGTGTGTTATGTACAGGATAATACAGGGTCTACAGTATTTTATATAGAGGATAATACAGGTACTGCAGCGTGTCATATACAGAATAATACAGGGACTGCATTGTCTTATATACAGGATAATACAGGATATGCAGTCTGTTATTTTCAGGATAATACAGGAATGCAGCGTGTTATATACAGGATAATACAGGGACTGCAGTGTGTTATATACAGAATAATACAGGGACTGCAGTGTGTTATATACAGTATAATAGAGGGACTGCAGTGTGTTATATACAGGTTAATACAGGGACTGCAGCGTGTTATATACAGTATAATACAGGGAATGCAGTGTATTATATACAGGATAATACAGGAACTGCATTGTGTTATGTACAGGATAATACAGGGACTGCAGCGTGTTATATACAGTATAATACAGGGAATGCAGTGTGTTATATACAGGATAATACAGGGACTGCAGTGTGTTATATACAGGGTAATACAGGGACTGCAGTGTTTTATATACAGGATAATACAGGGACTGCTATGTGTTATGTACAGGATAATGCAGGGACTGCAGTCTGTTATATACAGGATTATACAGGGACTGCTGCATGTTATATACAGGATAAAACAGGGTTTGCAGCGTTTATTTACAGGATAATACAGGGACTGCAACGTGTTATATACAGTATAATACAGGGACTGCAGTGTGTTATGTACAGGATAATACAGCGACTGCAGTGTGTTATATGTTGGATAATACAGGGACTGCACTGTGTTATATACAGGATAATACAGGGACTGCAGTGTGTC
The DNA here is from genome assembly GCA_026770705.1 of Isurus oxyrinchus. NCBI lineage: Eukaryota > Metazoa > Chordata > Chondrichthyes > Lamniformes > Lamnidae > Isurus > Isurus oxyrinchus. The sequence continues at coordinate 64,827 of JANJGN010002400.1, forward strand.
ATATACAGGATAATACATGGACTGAAGTGTGTTAATTATTGGATAATACAGGGACTGCAGTGTTTTGTATACAGAATAATACAGGGATTGCAACGTGTTATATACAGAATAATGCAGGGACTGCAGTCTGTTATATACATGATAATACAGGGACTGCATTGTTTTATATACGGGATAATACAAGGACTGCAGTGTGTTATGTACGGGATATTACAGGGACTGCAATGTGTTATATACAGGATAATACCAGGACTGCAGTGTGTTATATACAGGATAATACAAGAACTGCAGTGTGTTATATAGAGCATAACACAGGGACTGCAGCATGTTATATGCAGGATAATACAGGGACTGCAGTGTGGTATATAAAGGATAATAAAGGTACTGCAGCGTGTTATACACAGGATAATAAAGGTACTGCTGCGTGTTATATACAGGGTAATACAGCGACTGCAATGTTTTATATACAGGATAATACAGGGACTGCTGTGTGTTATGTACAGGATAATGCAGGGACTGCAGTCTGTTATATACAGGATAATACAGGGACTGCTGCATGTTATATACAGGATAAAACAGGGTTTGCAGCGTTTATTTACAGGATAATACAGGGACTGCAAGGTGTTATATACAGTATAATACTGGGACTGCAGTGTGTTATATACAGGATAATACAGCGACTGCAGTGTGTTATATGTTGGATAATACAGGGACTGCAGTGTGTTATATACAGGATAATACAGGGACTGCATTGTGTCATATACAGGATAATACAGCGACTGCAGTGTGTTATATGTTGGATAATACAGGGACTGAGGTGTGTTATATACAGAACAATACAGGGACTGCAGTGTGTTATATACAGTATAATAGCGGGACTACAGTGTGTTATATACAGGATAATACAGGATATGCATTGTGTTATGTACAGGATAATACAGGGACTGCAGCGTGTTATATGCAGGATAATACAGGGACTGCAGTGCGTTATGTACAGGATAATACAGGGACTGCATTGTGTTATATACAGGATAATACAGCGACTGCAGTGAATTATATACAGGATAATACAGGGACTGCAGTGTGTTATATACAGGATAATACATGGACTGCATTGTGTTAATTATTGGATAATACAGGGACTGCAGTGTTTTGTATACAGAATAATACAGGGACTGCAGTGTGTTATATACAGAATAATGCAGTGACTGCAGTCTGTTATATACAGGATAATACAGGGACTGCATTGTTTTATATACAGGATAATACAAGGACTGCAGTGTGTTATATACGGGATATTACAGGGACTACAGAGTGATATATACAGAATAATACAGGGACTGCAGTGTGTTACGTACAGTATAATAGCGGGACTGCAGTGTGTTATTTACAGGATAATGCAGGATATGCAGTGTGTTATATACAGGATAGTACAGGGACTGCAGTGTGTTATATACCGGATAATACAGGGACTGCAGTGTGTTATATACAGGATAATACCGGGACTGCATTGTGTTATATACAGGATAATACAGGGACTGCAGTGTGTCATATACAGGATAATACATGGACTGCAGTGTGTTAATTTTTGGATAATACAGGGACTGCAGTGTTTTGTATACAGAATAATACAGGGACTGCAGCATGTTATATACAGAATAATGCAGGGACTGCAGTCTGTTATAAACAGGATAATACAGGGACTGCATTGTTTTATATACCGGATAATACAAGGACTGCAGTGTGTTATATACGGGATATTACAGGGACTGCAGAGTGATATATACAGAATAATACAGGGACTGCAGTGTGTTACATACAGTATAATAGCGGGACTGCAGTGTGTTATATACAGGATAATACAGGACTGCAGCGTGTTATATACAGGATAATACAGGGACTGCAGTGTGTTATATACAGAATAATACAGGGACTGCAGTGTGTTATATTCAGTATAATAGCGGGACTGCAATGTGTTATATACAGGATAATACAGGGACTGAAGCGTTTTATATACAGTATAATACAGGGACTGCAGTGTGTTATATACAGGATAATACAGGAAATGCAGTCTGTTATATAGAGGATAACACAGGGACTGCAGCGTGTTATATACAGGATAATACAGCGACTGCAGTGTGTTATATACAGGATAATACAGGGACTGCAGTGTGTTATATACAGGATAATACATGGACTGCAGTGTGTTAATTATTGGATAATACAGGGACTGCAGTGTGTTATATACAGGATGATAAAGGGACAGCAGCGTGTTTTATCCAGTATAATGCAGGGACTGCAGTGTGTTATATACAGGATAATACAGGATCTGCAGTGTTTTATATACAGGATAATACAGGGACTGTTGCATGTTATATACAGGATAATGCAGGGTCTGCAGTCTGTTATATACAGGATAATACAGGGAATGCTGCGTGTTATATACAGGATAACACAGGGACTGTAGCGTGATATATACAGGATAACACAGGGACTGCAGTGTGTTATATACAGTATAATACAGGGACTGCAGTGTGTTATATACAGGATAATACAGGATATGCAGTGTGTTATATACAGGATAATACAGGGACTGCAGTGTGTTATATACAGGATAATACAGGGACGGCATTGTGTTATATACAGTATAATACAGGGACTGCGGTGTTTTATATTCGGGATAATACTGGGACTGCAGTGTGTTATATACAGGATAATACAGGTACTGCAGTGTTTATATACAGGATAATACAGGGACTGCAGTGTGCTATACACAGGATAATACAGGGACTGCAGTGTGTTATATACAGGATAATAAAGGGACTGCAGCGTGTTATATCCAGGATAATACAGGGACTGCAGTGTGTTATATGCAGGATAATACAGGCTCTGCAGTGTTTTATATACAGGATAATACAGGGACTGCTGCGTGTTATATACAGGATAATGCAGGGACTTCAGTCTGTTATATACAGGATAATACTGGGTGCTGCGTGTTTTATACAGGATAATACAGGGATTGCAGCCTTTATTTACAGGATAATACAGGGACAGCACGGTGTTATATACAGGATTATACAGGGACTGCAGTGCCTAATATACAGGTAATACAGGGACTGCAGTGTGTTATATATAGGATAATACAGGGACTGCAGTGTGTTATATATTGGATAATACAGGGACTGCAGTGTGTTGTATACAGAATAATACAGGGACTGCAACGTGTTATATACAGTATAATACAGGGACTGCAGTGTGTTATGTACAGGATAATACAGCGACTGCAGTGTGTTAAATGTTGGATAATACAGGGACTGCAGTGTGTTATATACAGGATAATACAGGGTCTGCAGTGTGTCATATACAGGATAATACATGGACTGAAGTGTGTTAATTATTGGATAATACAGGGACTGCAGTGTTTTGTATACAGAATAATACAGGGACTGCAGCGTGTTATATACAGAATAATGCAGGGACTGCAGTCTGTTATATGCATGATAATACAGGGACTGCTGCATGTTATATACAGGATAATGCAGGGACTGCACTCTGTTATGTACAGGATAATACAGGGACTGCAGCCTTTATTTACAGGATAATACAGGGACAGCACTGTGTTATATACAGGATTATACAGGGACTGCAGTGCCTAATGTACAGTAATACTGGGACTGCAGTGTGTTATATACAGTATAATAGAGGAACTGCAGTCTGTTATATACAGGATAACACAGGGACTACAGTGTGTTATATACAGGATAATGCAGTGACTGCAGTGTGTTATAGACAGGGTAAAAAATGGATTGCAGTGTGTTATATCCAGGATAATACAGCGACTGCAGCGTGTTATATACAGGATAATACAGGCTCTGCAGTGTTTTATATACAGGATAATACAGGGACTGCTGCATGTTATATACAGGATAATGCAGGGACTGCACTCTGTTATGTACAGGATAATACAGGGACTGCAGCCTTTAATTACAGGATAATACAGGGACAGCACTGTGTTATATACAGGATTATACAGGGACTGCAGTGCCTAATAAACAGGTAATACCAGGACTGCAGTGTGTTATATATAGGATAATACAGGGTCTGCAGTGTGTTATATATAGGATAATACAGGGACTGCAGTGTGTTGTATACAGAATAATACAGGGAGTGCAGTGACATATATACAGGATATTACAGGGACTGCAGTCTGTTATATACAGGATAACACCGGGACTACAGCGTGTTATATACAGGATAATACAGTGACCGCAGTGTGTTATAGACAGGGTAATAAAGGGATTGCAGTGTGTTATATCCAGGATAATACAGCGACTGCAGTGTGTTATATACAGGATAATACAGGCTCTGCAGTGTTTTATATACAGGATAATACAGGGACTGCTGCATGTTATATACAGGATAATGCAGGGACTGCACTCTGTTATATACAGGATAATACAGGGACTGCTTCATGTTATATACAGGATAATACAGGGATTGCAGCCTTTATTTACGGGATAATACAGGGACGGCAACATTTTATATGCAGGATAATACAGGGACTGCAGTGAGTTATATAGAGAATAATACAGGGACTGCAGTGTGTTATATACATGATAATACAGGGACTGCAGTGTGTTATATACAGGATAATAACGGTACTGCAGCGTGTTATATACAGGATAATACAGGGACTGCAGTGTGTGATATACAGGATAATACACACTCAGCAGTGTTTTATATACAGGATAATACAGGGACTGCTGTGTGTTATGTACAGGATAATGCAGGGACTGCAGTCTGTTATATACAGGATAATACAGGGACTGCTGCGTGTTATATACAGGATAATACAGGGATTGCAGCATTATTTTACAGGATAATACAGGGACTGCAACATGTTATATACAGTATAATACAGGGACTGCATTGTGGTATATACAGGATAATACAGGGACAGCAGAATGTTATATACAGGATAATACAGGGTCTGCAGAGTGTTATATAGTGGATAATAAAGGGACTGCAGCGTGTTATATAAAGGATAATACAGGGACTGTAGTGTGTTATGTACAGGATAATACAGGGTCTACAGTATTTTATATAGAGGATAATACAGGTACTGCAGCGTGTCATATACAGAATAATACAGGGACTGCATTGTCTTATATACAGGATAATACAGGATATGCAGTCTGTTATTTTCAGGATAATACAGGAATGCAGCGTGTTATATACAGGATAATACAGGGACTGCAGTGTGTTATATACAGAATAATACAGGGACTGCAGTGTGTTATATACAGTATAATAGAGGGACTGCAGTGTGTTATATACAGGTTAATACAGGGACTGCAGCGTGTTATATACAGTATAATACAGGGAATGCAGTGTATTATATACAGGATAATACAGGAACTGCATTGTGTTATGTACAGGATAATACAGGGACTGCAGCGTGTTATATACAGTATAATACAGGGAATGCAGTGTGTTATATACAGGATAATACAGGGACTGCAGTGTGTTATATACAGGGTAATACAGGGACTGCAGTGTTTTATATACAGGATAATACAGGGACTGCTATGTGTTATGTTCAGGATAATGCAGGGACTGCAGTCTGTTATATACAGGATTATACAGGGACTGCTGCATGTTATATACAGGATAAAACAGGGTTTGCAGCGTTTATTTACAGGATAATACAGGGACTGCAACGTGTTATATACAGTATAATACAGGGACTGCAGTGTGTTATGTACAGGATAATACAGCGACTGCAGTGTGTTATATGTTGGATAATACAGGGACTGCACTGTGTTATATACAGGATAATACAGGGACTGCAGTGTGTCATATACAGGATAATACATGGACTGAAGTGTGTTAATTATTGGATAATACAGGGACTGCAGTGTTTTGTATACAGAATAATACAGGGATTGCAACGTGTTATATACAGAATAATGCAGGGACTGCAGTCTGTTATATACATGATAATACAGGGACTGCATTGTTTTATATACGGGATAATACAAGGACTGCAGTGTGTTATGTACGGGATATTACAGGGACTGCAGTGTGTTATATATAGGATAATACCAGGACTGCAGTGTGTTATATACAGGATAATACAAGAACTGCAGTGTGTTATATAGAGCATAACACAGGGACTGCAGCATGTTATATGCAGGATAATACAGGGACTGCAGTGTGGTATATAAAGGATAATAAAGGTACTGCAGCGTGTTATACACAGGATAATAAAGGTACTGCTGCGTGTTATATACAGGGTAATACAGCGACTGCAATGTTTTATATACAGGATAATACAGGGACTGCTGTGTGTTATGTACAGGATAATGCAGGGACTGCAGTCTGTTATATACAGGATAATACAGGGACTGCAACGTGTTATATACAGGATAAAACAGGGTTTGCAGCGTTTATTTACAGGATAATACAGGGACTGCAAGGTGTTATATACAGTATAATACAGGGACTGCAGTGTGTTATATACAGGATAATACAGCGACTGCAGTGTGTTATATGTTGGATAATACAGGGACTGCAGTGTGTTATATACAGGATAATACAGGGACTGCATTGTGTCATATACAGGATAATACAGTGACTGCAGTGTGTTATATGTTGGATAATACAGGGACTGAGGTGTGTTATATACAGAACAATACAGGGACTGCAGTGTGTTATATACAGTATAATAGCGGGACTACAGTGTGTTATATACAGGATAATACAGGATATGCATTGTGTTATGTACAGGATAATACAGGGACTGCAGCGTGTTATATGCAGGATAATACAGGGACTGCAGTGCGTTATGTACAGGATAATACAGGGACTGCATTGTGTTATATACAGGATAATACAGCGACTGCAGTGAATTATATACAGGATAATACAGGGACTGCAGTGTGTTATATACAGGATAATACATGGACTGCATTGTGTTAATTATTGGATAATACAGGGACTGCAGTGTTTTGTATACAGAATAATACAGGGACTGCAGTGTGTTATATACAGGAATAATGCAGTGACTGCAGTCTGTTATATACAGGATAATACAGGGACTGCATTGTTTTATATACAGGATAATACAAGGACTGCAGTGTGTTATGTACAGGATAATACAGCGACTGCAGTGTGTTATATGTTGGATAATACAGGGACTGCAGTGTGTTATATACAGGATAATACAGGGACTGCAGTGTGTCATATACAGGATAATACATGGACTGAAGTGTGTTAATTATTGGATAATACAGGGACTGCAGTGTTTTGTATACAGAATAATACAGGGACTGCAGCGTGTTATATACAGAATAATGCAGGGACTGCAGTCTGTTATATGCATGATAATACAGGGACTGCTGCATGTTATATACAGGATAATGCAGGGACTGCACTCTGTTATGTACAGGATAATACAGGGACTGCAGCCTTTATTTACAGGATAATACAGGGACAGCACTGTGTTATATACAGGATTATACAGGGACTGCAGTGCCTAATGTACAGGTAATACTGGGACTGCAGTGTGTTATATACAGTATAATAGAGGAACTGCAGTCTGTTATATACAGGATAACACAGGGGACTACAGCGTGTTATATACAGGATAATGCAGTGACTGCAGTGTGTTATAGACAGGGTAAAAAATGGATTGCAGTGTGTTATATCCAGGATAATACAGCGACTGCAGCGTGTTATATACAGGATAATACAGGCTCTGCAGTGTTTTATATACAGGATAATAC
>JANJGN010002401.1:0-72569 GCA_026770705.1 Isurus oxyrinchus
AGAGCAGGAATTTCACAGTTTAAAACAGCGAGAGGAAAGCAGATTTTTCACAGTTTTCAACAGCGAGAGGAGAGCAGGAATTTCACAGTTTAAAACTGCGAGAGGAGAGCAGGGTTTTCACAGATTAAAACAGTGAGAGGGGAGCAGGGTTTTCACAGTTTAAAACAGCGAGAGGAGAGCTGGGTTTTCACAGTTAAAAACAACGACTGGAGATCCAGGATTTTCACAGTTTAAAACAGCGAGAGGAGAGCAGGTTTTTCACAGTTTAAAACAGCGAGAGGGGAGCAGGTTTTTCACAGTTTAAAACAGCGAGAGGAGAGCTGGGTTTTCACAGTTTAAAACAGCGAGAGGAGAGCTGGGTTTTCACAGTTTAAAACAGCAAGAGGAGAGGAGGTTATCCACACTTTAAAACAGCGAGAGGACAGCTGGGTTTTCACAGTATAAAACAGCGAGAAGTGAGCAGGTTTCTCACAGTTTAAAACAACGAGAGGTGAGCAGGTTTATCACAGTTTAAAACAGTGAGAGGCAGGCAGGGTTTTCAGTTTAAAACAGCGAGAGGAGAGCTGGGATTTTCACAGTTTTAAACAGCGAGAGGCGAGCAGGAATTTCACAGTTTAAAACAGCGAGAGGAGAGCAGGAATTTCACAGTTTAAAACAGCGAGAGGAGAGCAGGTTTTTTCACAGTTTTAAACAGCGAGAGGAGAGCAGGAATTTCACAGTTTAAAACTGCGAGAGGAGAGCAGGGTTTTCACAGTTTTAAACAGCAAGAGGAGAGCAGGGTTTTCCAGTTTTAAAACAGCAAGAGGTGAGCAGGAGTTTCACAATTTAAAACAGCGAGAGGAGAGCAGGGTTTTCACAGTTTAAAACAGCGGGAGGAGAGTAGGTTTTTCACAGTTTTAAACAGCTAGAGGAGAGCAGGGTTTTCACAGTTTAAAACAGCAAGAGGAGAGCAGGAATTTCACAGTTTAAAACACCGAGAGGCGAGCAGGGTTTTCACAGTTTAAGAAAGCGAGTGGAACCCAGGATTTTCAGAGTTTAAAACAGCGAGAGGAGAGCCAGGATTTTCTGAGTTTTAAACAGCGAGAGGATAGTCGGCTATTCACAGTTTAAAACAGCGAGAGGACAGCACGAATTTCACTGTTTAAAACAGCGAGAGGACAGCACGATTTTCACTGTTTAAAACAGCGAGAGGGGAGCAGGGTTTTCACAGTTTAAAACAGAGAGAGGAGAGCCCGGTTTTCACAATTTATAAGAACGAGAGATTGGCCGGGATTTACACAGATTAAAGCAGCGAGAGGAAGGTGGCATTTTCACAGTTCAATACATCGAGTGGAGAGCCGGGTTTTCACTGTTTCAAACAACACAAGAGGGCCGGATTTTCACAGTTCAAAATAGCGAGGGGGAGAGCGGGATTTTCACAGTTTAACACTGCGAGACGACATCGGGATTTTCACACTTTAAAACAGCAAGAGGAGACAGGAATTTCACAGTTTAAAACAGCGAGAGGAGAGCAGGAATTTCACAGTTTAAAACAGCGAGAGGAGAGCAGCTTTTTCACAGTTTAAAACAGCGAGAGGAGAGCAGGGTTTTCACTGTTTAAAACAGCGAGAGGAGAGCAGGAATTTCACAGTTTATAACAGTGAGAGGAGAGCAGGGTTTTCACAGTTTAAAACAGCGAGAGGAGAGCAGGGTTTTCACAGTTCAAAACAGCGAGAGGAGAGCAGGTTTTCCACAGTTTAAAACAACGAGTGGTGAGCAGGATTTAAACAGTTTAAAACAACGAGAGGGGAGCAGGTATTTCACAGTTTAAAACAGCGAGAGGAGAGCAGGAATTTCACAGTTCAAAACAGCGAGAGGAGAGCAGGGTTTTCACTGTTTAAAACAGCGAGAGGAGAGCAGGTTTTTCACAGTTTAAAACAGCGAGGGGAACGCAGGATTTTCACAGTTTAAAACAGCGAGAGGAGAGCAGGAATTTCAAAGTTTAAAACAGCGACTGGAGTCCCAGGATTTTCACAGTATAAAACAGCGAGAGGAGAGCAGGGTTTTCACAGTTTAAAACAGCGAGAGGAGAGCAGGGTTTTCACAGTTTAAAACAGCGAGAGGAGAGCAGGAATTTCACAGTTTAAAACAGCGAGAGGAGAGCAGGAATTTCAAAGTTTAAAACAGCGACTGGAGACCCAGGAATTTCAAAGTTTAAAACAGCGTGCGGAGACCCAGGATTTTCACAGTTTAAAACAGCAAGAGGGGAGCAGGAATTTCACAGTTTAAAACAGCGAGAGGAGAGCAGTTTTTTCACAGTTTAAAACAGCAAGAGGGGAGCAGGAATTTCACAGTTTAAAACAGCGAGAGGAGAGCAGTTTTTTCACAGTTTAAAACAGCGAGAGGAGAGCAGGAATTTCACTAGTTTAAAACAGCGAGAGGAGAGCAGGAATTTCACAGTTTAAAACAGCGAGAGGAGAGCAGGATATTCACAGTTTAAAACAGCAAGAGGACTGCACTATTTTCACAGTTTAAAACAGCGAGAGGAGAGCTGAGTTTTCACCGTTTAAAACAGCGAGAGGATAGTCGGCTATTCACTGTTTAAAACAGCGAGAGGTCAGCACGATTTTCACAGTTTAAAACTGCGTGCGGAGACCCAGGATTTTCACAGTTTAAAACAGCAAGAGGGGAGCAGGAATTTCACAGTTTAAAACAGCGAGAGGAGAGCAGTTTTTTCACAGTTTAAAACAGCGAGAGGAGAGCAGGAATTTCACTAGTTTAAAACAGCGAGAGGAGAGCAGGAATTTCACAGTTTAAAACAGCGAGAGGAGAGCAGGATTTTCACAGTTTAAAACAGCGAGAGGACTGCACTATTTTCACTGTTTAAAACAGCGAGAGGATGGCTGAGTTCTCACAGTTTAAAACAGCGAGAGGATAGTCGGCTATTCACTATTTAAAACAGCGAGAGGTCAGCACGATTTTCACAGTTTAAAACTGCGAGAGGAGAGCAGGTTTTTCACAGTTTAAAACAGCGAGAGGAGAGCAGGTTTTTCACAGTTTAAAACAGCGAGAGGAGAGCAGGTTTTTCACATTTTAAAACAGCGAGAGGAGAGCAGGAATTTCACAGTTTAAAACAGGGAGAGGAGAGCAGGAATTTCACAGTTTAAAACAGCGGTGGAGAGTAGGTTTTTCAGAATTGAAAACAGCAAGAGGAGAGCAGGAGTTTCACAGTTTAAAACAGCGAGAGGTTAGCTGGGATTTTCAGAGTTTAAAACAGCGAGAGGATAGCAGGGTTTTTACAGTTTAAAACAGCGAGAAGAGAGCAGGATTTTCACATTTTAAAACAGCGAGAGGAGAACTGGGTTTCCACAGTTTAAAACAGCGAGAGGAAAGCAGGTTTTTCACAGTTTAAAACAGCAAGAGGGGAGCAGGGTTTTCATCGTTTAAAACAGCGAGAGGAGAACAGGGTTTTCACAGTTAAAAACAGCGACTGGAGATCCAGGATTTTCACAGTTTAAAACAGCGAGAGGAGAGCAGGTTCTTCACAGTTTAAAACAGCGAGAGGGGAGCAGGTTTTTCACAGTTTAAAACAGCGAGAGGAGAGCTGGGTTTTCACAGTTTAAAACAGCGAGAGGAGAGCAGGTTTTTCACAGTTTAAAACAGCAAGAGGAGAGGAGGTTTTCCACAGTTTAAAACAGCGAGAGGACAGCTGGGTTTTCACAGTATAAAACAGCGAGAAGAGAGCAGGTTTCTCACAGTTTAAAACAACGAGAGGTGAGCAGGTTTCTCACAGTTTAAAACAGTGAGAGGCAGGCAGGGTTTTCACAGTTTAAAACAGCGAGAGGAGAGCTGGGATTTTCACAGTTTTAAACAGCGAGAGGCGAGCAGGAATTTCACAGTTTAAAACAGCGAGAGGAGAGCAGGAATTTCACAGTTTAAAACAGCGAGAGGAAAGCAGATTTTTCACAGTTTTAAACAGCGAGAGGAGAGCAGGAATTTCACAGTTTAAAACTGCGAGAGGAGAGCAGGGTTTTCACAGTTTAAAACAGCGAGAGGAGAGCAGGTTTTTCACAGTTTTAAACAGCAAGAGGAGAGCAGGCTTTTCCCAGTTTAAAACAGCAAGAGGTGAGCAGGAGTTTCACAATTTATTACAGCGAGAGGAGAGCAGGAATTTCACAGTTTAAAACAGTGAGAGGAGAGCAGGTTTTTCACAATTTAAAACAGCGAGAGGAGAGCAGGAATTTCAGAGTTTAAAACTGCCAGAGGAGAGCAGGGTTTTCACAGTTTAAAACAGTGAGAGGAGAGCAGGGTTTTCACAGTTTAAAACAGCGAGAGGAGAGCAGGGTTTTCACAGTTAAAAACAACGACTGGAGATCCAGGATTTTCACAGTTTAAAACAGCGAGAGGAGAGCAGGTTTTTCACAGTTTAAAACAGCGAGAGGGGAGCTGGTTTTTCACAGTTTAAAACAGCGAGAGGAGAGCTGGGTTTTCACAGTTTAAAACAGCGAGAAGAGAGCTGGGTTTTCACAGTTTAAAACAGCAAGAGGAGAGGATGTTTTCCACAGTTTTAAACAGCAAGAGGAGAGCAGGCTTTTCCCAGTTTAAAACAGCAAGAGGTGAGCAGGAGTTTCACAATTTATTACAGCGAGAGGAGAGCAGGAATTTCACAGTTTAAAACAGTGAGAGGAGAGCAGGTTTTTCACAATTTAAAATAGCGAGAGGAGAGCAGGAATTTCAGAGTTTAAAACTGCCAGAGGAGAGCAGGGTTTTCACAGTTTAAAACAGTGAGAGGAGAGCAGGGTTTTCACAGTTTAAAACAGCGAGAGGAGAGCAGGGTTTTCACAGTTAAAAACAACGACTGGAGATCCAGGATTTTCACAGTTTAAAACAGCGAGAGGAGAGCAGGTTTTTCACAGTTTAAAACAGCGAGAGGGGAGCAGGTTTTTCACAGTTTAAAACAGCGAGAGGAGAGCTGGGTTTTCACAGTTTAAAACAGCGAGAAGAGAGCTGGGTTTTCACAGTTTAAAACAGCAAGAGGAGAGGATGTTTTCCACAGTTTAAAACAGCGAGAGGACAGCTGGGTTTTCACAGTATAAAACAGCGAGAAGTGAGCAGGTTTCTTACAGTTTAAAACAACGAGAGGTGAGCAGGTTTCTCACAGTTTAAAACAGTGAGAGGCAGGCAGGGTTTTCACAGTTTAAAACAGCGAGAGGAGAGCTGGGATTTTCACAGTTTTAAACAGCGAGAGGCGAGCAGGAATTTCACAGTTTAAAACAGCGAGAGGAGAGCAGGAATTTCACAGTTTAAAACAGCGAGAGGAGAGCAGATTTTTCACAGTTTTAAACAGCGAGAGGAGAGCAGGAATTTCACAGTTTAAAACTGCGAGAGGAGAGCAGGGTTTTCACAGTTTTAAACAGCAAGTGGAGAGCAGGGTTTTCCCAGTTTAAAACAGCAAGAGGTGAGCAGGAGTTTCACAATATAAAACAGCGAGAGGAGAGCAGGGTTTTCACAGTTTAAAACAGCGGGAGGAGAGTAGGTTTTTCACAGTTTTAAACAGCTAGAGGAGAGCAGGGTTTTCACAGTTTAAAACAGCAAGAGGAGAGCAGGAATTTCACAGTTTAAAACAGCGAGAGGCGAGCAGGGTTTTCACAGTTTAAGAAAGCGAGTGGAACCCAGGATTTTCAGAGTTTAAAACAGCGAGAGGAGAGCCAGGATTTTCTGAGTTTTAAACAGCGAGAGGATAGTCGGCTATTCACAGTTTAAAACAGCGAGAGGACAGCACGAATTTCACTGTTTAAAACAGCGAGAGGACAGCACGATTTTCACTGTTTAAAACAGCGAGAGGGGAGCAGGTTTTCACAGTTTAAAACAGAGAGAGGAGAGCCCGGTTTTCACAATTTATAACAACGAGAGATTGGCCGGGATTTACACAGATTAAAGCAGCGAGAGGAAGGCGGCATTTTCACAGTTCAAAACATCGAGTGGAGAGCCGGGTTTTCACTGTTTCAAACAACACAAGAGGGCCGGATTTTCACAGTTCAAAATAGCGAGGGGAGAGCGGGATTTTCACAGTTTAACACTGCGAGACGACATCGGGATTTTCACACTTTAAAAAAGCAAGAGGAGACAGGAATTTCACAGTTTAAAACAGCGTGAGGAGAGCAGGAATTTCACAGTTTAAAACAGCGAGAGGAGAGCAGCTTTTTCACAGTTTAAAACAGCGAGAGGAGAGCAGGGTTTTCACTGTTTAAAACAGCGAGAGGAGAGCAGGAATTTCACAGTTTATAACAGTGAGAGGAGAGCAGGGTTTTCACAGTTTAAAACAGCTAGAGGAGAGCAGATTTTTCACAGTTTTAAACAGCGAGAGGAGAGCAGGAATTTCACAGTTTAAAACTGCGAGAGGAGAGCAGGGTTTTCACAGTTTTAAACAGCAAGAGGAGAGCAGGGTTTTCCCAGTTTAAAACAGCAAGAGGTGAGCAGGAGTTTCACAATTTAAAACAGCGAGAAAAAAGCAGGTTTTTCACAGTTTAAAACAGCAAGAGGGGAGCAGGGTTTTCATAGTTTAAAACAGCGAGAGGAGAACAGGGTTTTCACAGTTAAAAACAGCGACTGGAGATCCAGGATTTTCACAGTTTAAAACAGCGAGAGGAGAGCAGGTTCTTCACAGTTTAAAACAGCGAGAGGGGAGCAGGTTTTTCACAGTTTAAAACAGCGAGAGGAGAGCAGGGTTTTCACAGTTTAAAACAGCGAGAGGAGAGCAGGTTTTTCACAGTTTAAAACAGCAAGAGGAGAGGAGGTTTTCCACAGTTTAAAACAGCGAGAGGACAGCTGGGTTTTCACAGTATAAAACAGCGAGAAGAGAGCAGGTTTCTCACAGTTTAAAACAACGAGAGGTGAGCAGGTTTCTCACAGTTTAAAACAGTGAGAGGCAGGCAGGGTTTTCACAGTTTAAAACAGCGAGAGGAGAGCTGGGATTTTCACAGTTTTAAACAGCGAGAGGCGAGCAGGAATTTCACAGTTTAAAACAGCGAGAGGAGAGCAGGAATTTCACAGTTTAAAACAGCGAGAGGAGAGCAGATTTTTCACAGTTTTAAACAGCGAGAGGAGAGCAGGAATTTCACAGTTTAAAACTGCGAGAGGAGAGCAGGGTTTTCACAGTTTTAAACAGCGAGAGGAGAGCAGGTTTTTCACAGTTTAAAACAGCAAGAGGAGAGGAGGTTTTCCACAGTTTTAAAACAGCGAGAGGACAGCTGGGTTTTCACAGTATAAAACAGCGAGAAGTGAGCAGGTTTCTCACAGTTTAAAACAACGAGAGGTGAGCAGGTTTCTCACAGTTTAAAACAGTGAGAGGCAGGCAGGGTTTTCACAGTTTAAAACAGCGAGAGGAGAGCTGGGATTTTCACAGTTTTAAACAGCGAGAGGCGAGCAGGAATTTCACAGTTTAAAACAGCGAGAGGAGAGCAGGAATTTCACAGTTTAAAACAGCGAGAGGAGAGCAGATTTTTCACAGTTTTAAACAGCGAGAGGAGAGCAGGAATTTCACAGTTTAAAACTGCGAGAGGAGAGCAGGGTTTTCACAGTTTTAAACAGCAAGTGGAGAGCAGGGTTTTCCCAGTTTAAAACAGCAAGAGGTGAGCAGGAGTTTCACAATATAAAACAGCGAGAGGAGAGCAGGGTTTTCACAGTTTAAAACAGCGGGAGGAGAGTAGGTTTTTCACAGTTTTAAACAGCTAGAGGAGAGCAGGGTTTTCACAGTTTAAAACAGCAAGAGGAGAGCAGGAATTTCACAGTTTAAAACAGCGAGAGGCGAGCAGGGTTTTCACAGTTTAAGAAAGCGAGTGGAACCCAGGATTTTCAGAGTTTAAAACAGCGAGAGGAGAGCCAGGATTTTCTGAGTTTTAAACAGCGAGAGGATAGTCGGCTATTCACAGTTTAAAACAGCGAGAGGACAGCACGAATTTCACTGTTTAAAACAGCGAGAGGACAGCACGATTTTCACTGTTTAAAACAGCGAGAGGGGAGCAGGTTTTCACAGTTTAAAACAGAGAGAGGAGAGCCCGGTTTTCACAATTTATAACAACGAGAGATTGGCCGGGATTTACACAGATTAAAGCAGCGAGAGGAAGGCGGCATTTTCACAGTTCAAAACATCGAGTGGAGAGCCGGGTTTTCACTGTTTCAAACAACACAAGAGGGCCGGATTTTCACAGTTCAAAATAGCGAGGGGAGAGCGGGATTTTCACAGTTTAACACTGCGAGACGACATCGGGATTTTCACACTTTAAAAAAGCAAGAGGAGACAGGAATTTCACAGTTTAAAACAGCGTGAGGAGAGCAGGAATTTCACAGTTTAAAACAGCGAGAGGAGAGCAGCTTTTTCACAGTTTAAAACAGCGAGAGGAGAGCAGGGTTTTCACTGTTTAAAACAGCGAGAGGAGAGCAGGAATTTCACAGTTTATAACAGTGAGAGGAGAGCAGGGTTTTCACAGTTTAAAACAGCTAGAGGAGAGCAGATTTTTCACAGTTTTAAACAGCGAGAGGAGAGCAGGAATTTCACAGTTTAAAACTGCGAGAGGAGAGCAGGGTTTTCACAGTTTTAAACAGCAAGAGGAGAGCAGGGTTTTCCCAGTTTAAAACAGCAAGAGGTGAGCAGGAGTTTCACAATTTAAAACAGCGAGAAAAAAGCAGGTTTTTCACAGTTTAAAACAGCAAGAGGGGAGCAGGGTTTTCATAGTTTAAAACAGCGAGAGGAGAACAGGGTTTTCACAGTTAAAAACAGCGACTGGAGATCCAGGATTTTCACAGTTTAAAACAGCGAGAGGAGAGCAGGTTCTTCACAGTTTAAAACAGCGAGAGGGGAGCAGGTTTTTCACAGTTTAAAACAGCGAGAGGAGAGCAGGGTTTTCACAGTTTAAAACAGCGAGAGGAGAGCAGGTTTTTCACAGTTTAAAACAGCAAGAGGAGAGGAGGTTTTCCACAGTTTAAAACAGCGAGAGGACAGCTGGGTTTTCACAGTATAAAACAGCGAGAAGAGAGCAGGTTTCTCACAGTTTAAAACAACGAGAGGTGAGCAGGTTTCTCACAGTTTAAAACAGTGAGAGGCAGGCAGGGTTTTCACAGTTTAAAACAGCGAGAGGAGAGCTGGGATTTTCACAGTTTTAAACAGCGAGAGGCGAGCAGGAATTTCACAGTTTAAAACAGCGAGAGGAGAGCAGGAATTTCACAGTTTAAAACAGCGAGAGGAAAGCAGATTTTTCACAGTTTTAAACAGCGAGAGGAGAGCAGGAATTTCACAGTTTAAAACTGCGAGAGGAGAGCAGGTTTTTCACAGTTTTAAACAGCAAGAGGAGAGCAGGCTTTTCCCAGTTTAAAACAGCAAGAGGTGAGCAGGAGTTTCACAATTTATTACAGCGAGAGCAGAGCAGGAATTTCACAGTTTAAAACAGCGAGAGGAGAGCAGGTTTTTCACAATTTAAAACAGCGAGAGGAGAGCAGGAATTTCACAGTTTAAAACAGTGAGAGGAGAGCAGGGTTTTCACAGTTTAAAACAGCGAGAGGAGAGCAGGGTTTTCACAGTTTTAAACAGCAAGAGGAGAGCAGGGTTTTCCCAGTTTAAAACAGCAAGAGGTGAGCAGGAGTTTCACAATTTAAAACAGCGAGAGGAGAGCAGGGTTTTCACAGTTTAAAACAGCGGGAGGAGAGTAGGTTTTTCACAGTTTTAAACAGCTAGAGGAGAGCAGGGTTTTCACAGTTTAAAACAGCAAGAGGAGAGCAGGAATTTCACAGTTTAAAACACCGAGAGGCGAGCAGGGTTTTCACAGTTTAAGAAAGCGAGTGGAACCCAGGATTTTCAGAGTTTAAAACAGCGAGAGGAGAGCCAGGATTTTCTGAGTTTTAAACAGCGAGAGGATAGTCGGCTATTCACAGTTTAAAACAGCGAGAGGACAGCACGAATTTCACTGTTTAAAACAGCGAGAGGACAGCACGATTTTCACTGTTTAAAACAGCGAGAGGGGAGCAGGGTTTTCACAGTTTAAAACAGAGAGAGGAGAGCCCGGTTTTCACAATTTATAACAACGAGAGATTGGCCGGGATTTACACAGATTAAAGCAGCGAGAGGAAGGCGGCATTTTCACAGTTCAAAACATCGAGTGGAGAGCCGGGTTTTCACTGTTTCAAACAACACAAGAGGGCCGGATTTTCACAGTTCAAAATAGCGAGGGGAGAGCGGGATTTTCACAGTTTAACACTGCGAGACGACATCGGGATTTTCACACTTTAAAACAGCAAGAGGAGACAGGAATTTCACAGTTTAAAACAGCGAGAGGAGAGCAGGAATTTCACCGTTTAAAACAGCGAGAGGAGAGCAGCTTTTTCACAGTTTAAAACAGCGAGAGGAGAGCAGGGTTTTCACTGTTTAAAACAGCGAGAGGAGAGCAGGAATTTCACAGTTTATAACAGTGAAAGGAGAGCAGGGTTTTCACAGTTTAAAACAGCGAGAGGAGAGCAGGGTTTTCACAGTTCAAAACAGCGAGAGGAGAGCAGGTTTTCCACAGTTTAAAACAACGAGTGGTGAGCAGGATTTAAACAGTTTAAAACAACGAGAGGGGAGCAGGTATTTCACAGTTTAAAACAGCGAGAGGAGAGCAGGAATTTCACAGTTCAAAACAGCGAGAGGAGAGCAGGGTTTTCACTGTTTAAAACAGCGAGAGGAGAGCAGGTTTTTCACAGTTTAAAACAGCGAGGGGAACGCAGGATTTTCACAGTTTAAAACAGCGAGAGGAGAGCAGGAATTTCAAAGTTTAAAACAGCGACTGGAGTCCCAGGATTTTCACAGTATAAAACAGCGAGAGGAGAGCAGGGTTTTCACAGTTTAAAACAGCGAGAGGAGAGCAGGGTTTTCACACTTTAAAACAGCGAGAGGAGAGCTGGGTTTTCACAGTTTAAAACAGCGAGAGGAGAGCAGGAATTTCACAGTTTAAAACAGCGAGAGGAGAGCAGGAATTTCAAAGTTTAAAACAGCGACTGGAGACCCAGGAATTTCAAAGTTTAAAACAGCGTGCGGAGACCCAGGATTTTCACAGTTTAAAACAGCAAGAGGGGAGCAGGAATTTCACAGTTTAAAACAGCGAGAGGAGAGCAGTTTTTTCACAGTTTAAAACAGCAAGAGGGGAGCAGGAATTTCACAGTTTAAAACAGCGAGAGGAGAGCAGTTTTTTCACAGTTTAAAACAGCGAGAGGAGAGCAGGAATTTCACTAGTTTAAAACAGCGAGAGGAGAGCAGGAATTTCACAGTTTAAAACAGCGAGAGGAGAGCAGGATATTCACAGTTTAAAACAGCAAGAGGACTGCACTATTTTCACAGTTTAAAACAGCGAGAGGAGAGCTGAGTTTTCACCGTTTAAAACAGCGAGAGGATAGTCGGCTATTCACTGTTTAAAACAGCGAGAGGTCAGCACGATTTTCACAGTTTAAAACAGCGTGCGGAGACCCAGGATTTTCACAGTTTAAAACAGCAAGAGGGGAGCAGGAATTTCACAGTTTAAAACAGCGAGAGGAGAGCAGTTTTTTCACAGTTTAAAACAGCGAGAGGAGAGCAGGAATTTCACTAGTTTAAAACAGCGAGAGGAGAGCAGGAATTTCACAGTTTAAAACAGCGAGAGGAGAGCAGGATTTTCACAGTTTAAAACAGCGAGAGGACTGCACTATTTTCACTGTTTAAAACAGCGAGAGGATGGCTGAGTTCTCACAGTTTAAAACAGCGAGAGGATAGTCGGCTATTCACTATTTAAAACAGCGAGAGGTCAGCACGATTTTCACAGTTTAAAACTGCGAGAGGAGAGCAGGTTTTTCACAGTTTAAAACAGCGAGAGGAGAGCAGGTTTTTCACAGTTTAAAACAGCGAGAGGAGAGCAGGAATTTCACAGTTTAAAACAGCGAGAGGAGAGCAGGAATTTCACAGTTTAAAACAGCGGTGGAGAGTAGGTTTTTCAGAATTGAAAACAGCAAGAGGAGAGCAGGAGTTTCACAGTTTAAAACAGCGAGAGGTTAGCTGGGATTTTCAGAGTTTAAAACAGCGAGAGGATAGCAGGGTTTTTACAGTTTAAAACAGCGAGAAGAGAGCAGGATTTTCACAGTTTAAAACAGCGAGAGGAGAGCTGGGTTTCCACAGTTTAAAACAGCGAGAGGAAAGCAGGTTTTTCACAGTTTAAAACAGCAAGAGGGGAGCAGGGTTTTCATCGTTTAAAACAGCGAGAGGAGAACAGGGTTTTCACAGTTAAAAACAGCGACTGGAGATCCAGGATTTTCACAGTTTAAAACAGCGAGATGGGAGCAGGTTTTTCACAGTTTAAAACAGCGAGAGGAGAGCTGGGTTTTCACAGTTTAAAACAGCGAGAGGAGAGCAGGTTTTTCACAGTTTAAAACAGCAAGAGGAGAGGAGGTTTTCCACAGTTTAAAACAGCGAGAGGACAGCTGGGTTTTCACAGTATAAAACAGCGAGAAGAGAGCAGGTTTCTCACAGTTTAAAACAACGAGAGGTGAGCAGGTTTCTCACAGTTTAAAACAGTGAGAGGCAGGCAGGGTTTTCACAGTTTAAAAGAGCGAGAGGAGAGCTGGGATTTTCACAGTTTTAAACAGCGAGAGGCGAGCAGGAATTTCACAGTTTAAAACAGCGAGAGGAGAGCAGGAATTTCACAGTTTAAAACAGCGAGAGGAAAGCAGATTTTTCACAGTTTTAAACAGCGAGAGGAGAGCAGGAATTTCACAGTTTAAAACTGCGAGAGGAGAGCAGGGTTTTCACAGTTTAAAACAGCGAGAGGAGAGCAGGTTTTTCACAGTTTTAAACAGCAAGAGGAGAGCAGGCTTTTCCCAGTTTAAAACAGCAAGAGGTGAGCAGGAGTTTCACAATTTATTACAGCGAGAGGAGAGCAGGAATTTCACAGTTTAAAACAGTGAGAGGAGAGCAGGTTTTTCACAATTTAAAATAGCGAGAGGAGAGCAGGAATTTCAGAGTTTAAAACTGCCAGAGGAGAGCAGGGTTTTCACAGTTTAAAACAGTGAGAGGAGAGCAGGGTTTTCACAGTTTAAAACAGCGAGAGGAGAGCAGGGTTTTCACAGTTAAAAACAACGACTGGAGATCCAGGATTTTCACAGTTTAAAACAGCGAGAGGAGAGCAGGTTTTTCACAGTTTAAAACAGCGAGAGGGGAGCAGGTTTTTCACAGTTTAAAACAGCGAGAGGAGAGCTGGGTTTTCACAGTTTAAAACAGCGAGAAGAGAGCTGGGTTTTCACAGTTTAAAACAGCAAGAGGAGAGGATGTTTTCCACAGTTTAAAACAGCGAGAGGACAGCTGGGTTTTCACAGTATAAAACAGCGAGAAGTGAGCAGGTTTCTCACAGTTTAAAACAACGAGAGGTGAGCAGGTTTCTCACAGTTTAAAACAACGAGAGGCAGGCAGGGTTTTCACATTTTAAAACAGCGAGAGGAGAGCTGGGATTTTCACAGTTTTAAACAGCGAGAGGCGAGCAGGAATTTCACAGTTTAAAACAGCGAGAGGAGAGCAGGAATTTCACAGTTTAAAACAGCGAGAGGAGAGCAGATTTTTCACAGTTTTAAACAGCGAGAGGAGAGCAGGAATTTCACAGTTTAAAACTGCGAGAGGAGAGCAGGGTTTTCACAGTTTTAAACAGCAAGTGGAGAGCAGGGTTTTCCCAGTTTAAAACAGCAAGAGGTGAGCAGGAGTTTCACAATATAAAACAGCGAGAGGAGAGCAGGGTTTTCACAGTTTAAAACAGCGGGAGGAGAGTAGGTTTTTCACAGTTTTAAACAGCTAGAGGAGAGCAGGGTTTTCACAGTTTAAAACAGCAAGAGGAGAGCAGGAATTTCACAGTTTAAAACAGCGAGAGGCGAGCAGGGTTTTCACAGTTTAAGAAAGCGAGTGGAACCCAGGATTTTCAGAGTTTAAAACAGCGAGAGGAGAGCCAGGATTTTCTGAGTTTTAAACAGCGAGAGGATAGTCGGCTATTCACAGTTTAAAACAGCGAGAGGACAGCACGAATTTCACTGTTTAAAACAGCGAGAGGACAGCACGATTTTCACTGTTTAAAACAGCGAGAGGGGAGCAGGGTTTTCACAGTTTAAAACAGAGAGAGGAGAGCCCGGTTTTCACAATTTATAACAACGAGAGATTGGCCGGGATTTACACAGATTAAAGCAGCGAGAGGAAGGCGGCATTTTCACAGTTCAAAACATCGAGTGGAGAGCCGGGTTTTCACTGTTTCAAACAACACAAGAGGGCCGGATTTTCACAGTTCAAAATAGCGAGGGGAGAGCGGGATTTTCACAGTTTAACACTGCGAGACGACATCGGGATTTTCACACTTTAAAAAAGCAAGAGGAGACAGGAATTTCACAGTTTAAAACAGCGTGAGGAGAGCAGGAATTTCACAGTTTAAAACAGCGAGAGGAGAGCAGCTTTTTCACAGTTTAAAACAGCGAGAGGAGAGCAGGGTTTTCACTGTTTAAAACAGCGAGAGGAGAGCAGGAATTTCACAGTTTATAACAGTGAGAGGAGAGCAGGGTTTTCACAGTTTAAAACAGCGAGAGGAGAGCAGATTTTTCACAGTTTTAAACAGCGAGAGGAGAGCAGGAATTTCACAGTTTAAAACTGCGAGAGGAGAGCAGGGTTTTCACAGTTTTAAACAGCAAGAGGAGAGCAGGGTTTTCCCAGTTTAAAACAGCAAGAGGTGAGCAGGAGTTTCACAATTTAAAACAGCGAGAGGAAAGCAGGTTTTTCACAGTTTAAAACAGCAAGAGGGGAGCAGGGTTTTCATAGTTTAAAACAGCGAGAGGAGAACAGGATTTTCACAGTTAAAAACAGCGACTGGAGATCCAGGATTTTCACAGTTTAAAACAGCGAGAGGAGAGCAGGTTCTTCACAGTTTAAAACAGCGAGAGGGGAGCAGGTTTTTCACAGTTTAAAACAGCGAGAGGAGAGCTGGGTTTTCACAGTTTAAAACAGCGAGAGGAGAGCAGGAATTTCACAGTTTATAACAGTGAGAGGAGAGCAGGGTTTTCACAGTTTAAAACAGCGAGAGGAGAGCAGATTTTTCTCAGTTTTAAACAGCGAGAGGAGAGCAGGAATTTCACAGTTTAAAACTGCGAGAGGAGAGCAGGGTTTTCACAGTTTTAAACAGCAAGAGGAGAGTAGGGTTTTCCCAGTTTAAAACAGCAAGAGGTGAGCAGGAGTTTCACAATTTAAAACAGCGAGAGGAAAGCAGGTTTTTCACAGTTTAAAACAGCAAGAGGGGAGCAGGGTTTTCATAGTTTAAAACAGCGAGAGGAGAACAGGATTTTCACAGTTAAAAACAGCGACTGGAGATCCAGGATTTTCACAGTTTAAAACAGCGAGAGGAGAGCAGGTTCTTCACAGTTTAAAACAGCGAGAGGGGAGCAGGTTTTTCACAGTTTAAAACAGCGAGAGGAGAGCTGGGTTTTCACAGTTTAAAACAGCGAGAGGAGAGCAGGTTTTTCACAGTTTAAAACAGCAAGAGGAGAGGAGGTTTTCCACAGTTTAAAACAGCGAGAGGACAGCTGGGTTTTCACAGTATAAAACAGCGAGAAGAGAGCAGGTTTCTCACAGTTTAAAACAACGAGAGGTGAGCAGGTTTCTCACAGTTTAAAACAGTGAGAGGCAGGCAGGGTTTTCACAGTTTAAAACAGCGAGAGGAGAGCAGGGTTTTCACAGTTCAAAACAGCGAGAGGAGAGCAGGTTTTCCACAGTTTAAAACAACGAGTGGTGAGCAGGATTTAAACAGTTTAAAACAACGAGAGGGGAGCAGGTATTTCACAGTTTAAAACAGCGAGAGGAGAGCAGGAATTTCACAGTTCAAAACAGCGAGAGGAGAGCAGGGTTTTCACTGTTTAAAACAGCGAGAGGAGAGCAGGTTTTTCACAGTTTAAAACAGCGAGGGGAACGCAGGATTTTCACAGTTTAAAACAGCGAGAGGAGAGCAGGAATTTCAAAGTTTAAAACAGCGACTGGAGTCCCAGGATTTTCACAGTATAAAACAGCGAGAGGAGAGCAGGGTTTTCACAGTTTAAAACAGCGAGAGGATGGCAGGGTTTTCACACTTTAAAACAGCGAGAGGAGAGCAGGGTTTTCACAGTTTAAAACAGCGAGAGGAGAGCAGGAATTTCACAGTTTAAAACAGCGAGAGGAGAGCAGGAATTTCAAAGTTTAAAACACCGACTGGAGACCCAGGAATTTCAAAGTTTAAAACAGCGTGCGGAGACCCAGGATTTTCACAGTTTAAAACAGCAAGAGGGGAGCAGGACTTTCACAGTTTAAAACAGCGAGAGGAGAGCAGTTTTTTCACAGTTTAAAACAGCAAGAGGGGAGCAGGAATTTCACAGTTTAAAACAGCGAGAGGAGAGCAGTTTTTTCACAGTTTAAAACAGCGAGAGGAGAGCAGGAATTTCACTAGTTTAAAACAGCGAGAGGAGAGCAGGAATTTCACAGTTTAAAACAGCGAGAGGAGAGCAGGATATTCACAGTTTAAAACAGCAAGAGGACTGCACTATTTTCACAGTTTAAAACAGCGAGAGGAGAGCTGAGTTTTCACCGTTTAAAACAGCGAGAGGATAGTCGGCTATTCACTGTTTAAAACAGCGAGAGGTCAGCACGATTTTCACAGTTTAAAACAGCGTGCGGAGACCCAGGATTTTCACAGTTTAAAACAGCAAGAGGGGATCAGGAATTTCACAGTTTAAAACAGCGAGAGGAGAGCAGATTTTTCACAGTTTAAAACAGCGAGAGGAGAGCAGGAATTTCACTAGTTTAAAACAGCGAGAGGAGAGCAGGAATTTCACAGTTTAAAACAGCGAGAGGAGAGCAGGATTTTCACAGTTTAAAACAGCGAGAGGACTGCACTATTTTCACTGTTTAAAACAGCGAGAGGATGGCTGAGTTCTCACAGTTTAAAACAGCGAGAGGATAGTCGGCTATTCACTATTTAAAACAGCGAGAGGTCAGCACGATTTTCACAGTTTAAAACTGCGAGAGGAGAGCAGGTTTTTCACAGTTTAAAACAGCGAGAGGAGAGCAGGTTTTTCACAGTTTAAAACAGCGAGAGGAGAGCAGGTTTTTCACATTTTAAAACAGCGAGAGGAGAGCAGGAATTTCACAGTTTAAAACAGCGAGAGGAGAGCAGGAATTTCACAGTTTAAAACAGCGGTGGAGAGTAGGTTTTTCAGAATTGAAAACAGCAAGAGGAGAGCAGGAGTTTCACAGTTTAAAACAGCGAGAGGTTAGCTGGGATTTTCAGAGTTTAAAACAGCGAGAGGATAGCAGGGTTTTTACAGTTTAAAACAGCGAGAAGAGAGCAGGATTTTCACAGTTTAAAACAGCGAGAGGAGAGCTGGGTTTCCACAGTTTAAAACAGCGAGAGGAAAGCAGGTTTTTCACAGTTTAAAACAGCAAGAGGGGAGCAGGGTTTTCATCGTTTAAAACAGCGAGAGGAGAACAGGGTTTTCACAGTTAAAAACAGCGACTGGAGATCCAGGATTTTCACAGTTTAAAACAGCGAGAGGAGAGCAGGTTCTTCACAGTTTAAAACAGCGAGAGGGGAGCAGGTTTTTCACAGTTTAAAACAGCGAGAGGAGAGCTGGGTTTTCACAGTTTAAAACAGCGAGAGGAGAGCAGGTTTTTCACAGTTTAAAACAGCAAGAGGAGAGGAGGTTTTCCACAGTTTAAAACAGCGAGAGGACAGCTGGGTTTTCACAGTATAAAACAGCGAGAAGAGAGCAGGTTTCTCACAGTTTAAAACAACGAGAGGTGAGCAGGTTTCTCACAGTTTAAAACAGTGAGAGGCAGGCAGGGTTTTCACAGTTTAAAACAGCGAGAGGA
The DNA here is from genome assembly GCA_026770705.1 of Isurus oxyrinchus. Taxonomy (NCBI): domain Eukaryota; kingdom Metazoa; phylum Chordata; class Chondrichthyes; order Lamniformes; family Lamnidae; genus Isurus; species Isurus oxyrinchus. The sequence goes on from JANJGN010002401.1 coordinate 17,888, forward strand.
GAGCTGGGATTTTCACAGTTTTAAACAGCGAGAGGCGAGCAGGAATTTCACAGTTTAAAACAGCGAGAGGAGAGCAGGAATTTCACAGTTTAAAACAGCGAGAGGAAAGCAGATTTTTCACAGTTTTAAACAGCGAGAGGAGAGCAGGAATTTCACAGTTTAAAACTGCGAGAGGAGAGCAGGGTTTTCACAGTTTAAAACAGCGAGAGGAGAGCAGGTTTTTCACAGTTTTAAACAGCAAGAGGAGAGCAGGCTTTTCCCAGTTTAAAACAGCAAGAGGTGAGCAGGAGTTTCACAATTTATTACAGCGAGAGGAGAGCAGGAATTTCACAGTTTAAAACAGTGAGAGGAGAGCAGGTTTTTCACAATTTAAAACAGCGAGAGGAGAGCAGGAATTTCAGAGTTTAAAACTGCCAGAGGAGAGCAGGGTTTTCACAGTTTAAAACAGTGAGAGGAGAGCAGGGTTTTCACAGTTTAAAACAGCGAGAGGAGAGCAGGGTTTTCACAGTTAAAAACAACGACTGGAGATCCAGGATTTTCACAGTTTAAAACAGCGAGAGGAGAGCAGGTTTTTCACAGTTTAAAACAGCGAGAGGGGAGCAGGTTTTTCACAGTTTAAAACAGCGAGAGGAGAGCTGGGTTTTCACAGTTTAAAACAGCGAGAAGAGAGCTGGGTTTTCACAGTTTAAAACAGCAAGAGGAGAGGATGTTTTCCACAGTTTAAAACAGCGAGAGGACAGCTGGGTTTTCACAGTATAAAACAGCGAGAAGTGAGCAGGTTTCTCACAGTTTAAAACAACGAGAGGTGAGCAGGTTTCTCACAGTTTAAAACAGTGCGAGGCAGGCAGGGTTTTCACAGTTTAAAACAGCGAGAGGAGAGTTGGGATTTTCACAGTTTTAAACAGCAAGAGGCGAGCAGGAATTTCACAGTTTAAAACAGGGAGAGGAGAGCAGGAATTTCACAGTTTAAAACAGCGAGAGGAGAGCAGATTTTTCACAGTTTTAAACAGCGAGAGGAGAGCAGAGCAGGAATTTCACAGTTTAAAACTGCGAGAGGAGAGCAGGTTTTTCCCAGTTTAAAACAGTGAGAGGAGAGCAGGAGTTTCACAATATAAAACAGCGAGAGGAGAGCAGGGTTTTCACAGTTTAAAACAGCGGGAGGAGAGTAGGTTTTTCACAGTTTTAAACAGCTAGAGGAGAGCAGGGTTTTCACAGTTTAAAACAGCAAGAGGAGAGCAGGAATTTCACAGTTTAAAACAGCGAGAGGCGAGCAGGGTTTTCACAGTTTAAGAAAGCGAGTGGAACCCAGGATTTTCAGAGTTTAAAACAGCGAGAGGAGAGCCAGGATTTTCTGAGTTTTAAACAGCGAGAGGATAGTCGGCTATTCACAGTTTAAAACAGCGAGAGGACAGCACGAATTTCACTGTTTAAAACAGCGAGAGGACAGCACGATTTTCACTGTTTAAAACAGCGAGAGGGGAGCAGGGTTTTCACAGTTTAAAACAGAGAGAGGAGAGCCCGGTTTTCACAATTTATAACAACGAGAGATTGGCCGGGATTTACACAGATTAAAGCAGCGAGAGGAAGGCGGCATTTTCACAGTTCAAAACATCGAGTGGAGAGCCGGGTTTTCACTGTTTCAAACAACACAAGAGGGCCGGATTTTCACAGTTCAAAATAGCGAGGGGAGAGCGGGATTTTCACAGTTTAACACTGCGAGACGACATCGGGATTTTCACACTTTAAAAAAGCAAGAGGAGACAGGAATTTCACAGTTTAAAACAGCGTGAGGAGAGCAGGAATTTCGCAGTTTAAAACAGCGAGAGGAGAGCAGCTTTTTCACAGTTTAAAACAGCGAGAGGAGAGCAGGGTTTTCACTGTTTAAAACAGCGAGAGGAGAGCAGGAATTTCACAGTTTATAACAGTGAGAGGAGAGCAGGGTTTTCACAGTTTAAAACAGCGAGAGGAGAGCAGATTTTTCACAGTTTTAAACAGCGAGAGGAGAGCAGGAATTTCACAGTTTAAAACTGTGAGAGGAGAGCAGGGTTTTCACAGTTTTAAACAGCAAGAGGAGAGCAGGGTTTTCCCAGTTTAAAACAGCAAGAGGTGAGCAGGAGTTTCACAATTTAAAACAGCGAGAGGAAAGCAGGTTTTTCACAGTTTAAAACAGCAAGAGGGGAGCAGGGTTTTCATAGTTTAAAACAGCGAGAGGAGAACAGGGTTTTCACAGTTAAAAACAGCGACTGGAGATCCAGGATTTTCACAGTTTAAAACAGCGAGAGGAGAGCAGATTTTTCACAGTTTTAAACAGCGAGAGGAGAGCAGGAATTTCACAGTTTAAAACTGCGAGAGGAGAGCAGGGTTTTCACAGTTTTAAACAGCAAGAGGAGAGCAGGGTTTTCCCAGTTTAAAACAGTGAGAGGAGAGCAGGAGTTTCACAATTTAAAACAGCGAGAGGAGAGCAGGGTTTTCACAGTTTAAAACAGCGGGAGGAGAGTAGGTTTTTCACAGTTTTAAACAGCTAGAGGAGAGCAGGGTTTTCACAGTTTAAAACAGCAAGAGGAGAGCAGGAATTTCACAGTTTAAAACACCGAGAGGCGAGCAGCGTTTTCACAGTTTAAGAAAGCGAGTGGAACCCAGGATTTTCAGAGTTTAAAACAGCGAGAGGAGAGCCAGGATTTTCTGAGTTTTAAACAGCGAGAGGATAGTCGGCTATTCACAGTTTAAAACAGCGAGAGGACAGCACGAATTTCACTGTTTAAAACAGCGAGAGGACAGTACGATTTTCACTGTTTAAAACAGCGAGAGGGGAGCAGGGTTTTCACAGTTTAAAACAGAGAGAGGAGAGCCCGGTTTTCACAATTTATAACAACGAGAGATTGGCCGGGATTTACACAGATTAAAGCAGCGAGAGGAAGGCGGCATTTTCACAGTTCAAAACATCGAGTGGAGAGCCGGGTTTTCACTGTTTCAAACAACACAAGAGGGCCGGATTTTCACAGTTCAAAATAGCGAGGGGAGAGCGGGATTTTCACAGTTTAACACTGCGAGACGACATCGGGATTTTCACACTTTAAAAAAGCAAGAGGAGACAGGAATTTCACAGTTTAAAACAGCGTGAGGAGAGCAGGAATTTCGCAGTTTAAAACAGCGAGAGGAGAGCAGCTTTTTCACAGTTTAAAACAGCGAGAGGAGAGCAGGGTTTTCACTGTTTAAAACAGCGAGAGGAGAGCAGGAATTTCACAGTTTATAACAGTGAGAGGAGAGCAGGGTTTTCACAGTTTAAAACAGCGAGAGGAGAGCAGATTTTTCACAGTTTTAAACAGCGAGAGGAGAGCAGGAATTTCACAGTTTAAAACTGCGAGAGGAGAGCAGGGTTTTCACAGTTTTAAACAGCAAGAGGAGAGCAGGGTTTTCCCAGTTTAAAACAGCAAGAGGTGAGCAGGAGTTTCACAATTTAAAACAGCGAGAGGAGAGCACGGTTTTCACAGTTTAAAACAGCGGGAGGAGAGTAGGTTTTTCACAGTTTTAAACAGCTAGAGGAGAGCAGGGTTTTCACAGTTTAAAACAGCAAGAGGAGAGCAGGAATTTCACAGTTCAAAACAGCGAGAGGAGAGCAGGGTTTTCACTGTTTAAAACAGCGAGAGGAGAGCAGGTTTTTCACAGTTCAAATCAGCGAGAGGAGAGCAGGGTTTTCACTGTTTAAAACAGCGAGAGGAGAGCAGGTTTTTCACAGTTTAAAACAGCGAGGGGAACGCAGGATTTTCACAGTTTAAAACAGCGAGAGGAGAGCAGGAATTTCAAAATTTAAAACAGCGACCGGAGACCCAGGATTTTCACAGTATAAAACAGCGAGAGGAGAGCAGGGTTTACACAGTTTAAAACAGCGAGAGGAGAGCAGGGTTTTCACACTTTAAAACAGCGAGAGGATAGCTGGGATTTCACAGTTTAAAACAGCGAGAGGAGAGCAGTTTTTTCACAGTTTAAAACAGCGAGAGGAGAGCAGGAATTTCACTAGTTTAAAACAGCGAGAGGAGAGCAGGAATTTCACAGTTTAAAACAGCGAGAGGAGAGCAGGATTTTCACAGTTTAAAACAGCGAGAGGACTGCACTATTTTCACTGTTTAAAACAGCGAGAGGATGGCTGAGTTCTCACAGTTTAAAACAGCGAGAGGATAGTCGGCTATTCACTATTTAAAACAGCGAGAGGTCAGCACGATTTTCACAGTTTAAAACTGCGAGAGGAGAGCAGGTTTTTCACAGTTTAAAACAGCGAGAGGAGAGCAGGTTTTTCACAGTTTAAAACAGCGAGAGGAGAGCAGGTTTTTCACATTTTAAAACAGCGAGAGGAGAGCAGGAATTTCACAGTTTAAAACAGCGAGAGGAGAGCAGGAATTTCACAGTTTAAAACAGCGGTGGAGAGTAGGTTTTTCAGAATTGAAAACAGCAAGAGGAGAGCAGGAGTTTCACAGTTTAAAACAGCGAGAGGTTAGCTGGGATTTTCAGAGTTTAAAACAGCGAGAGGATAGCAGGGTTTTTACAGTTTAAAACAGCGAGAAGAGAGCAGGATTTTCACAGTTTAAAACAGCGAGAGGAGAGCTGGGTTTCCACAGTTTAAAACAGCGAGAGGAAAGCAGGTTTTTCACAGTTTAAAACAGCAAGAGGGGAGCAGGGTTTTCATCGTTTAAAACAGCGAGAGGAGAACAGGGTTTTCACAGTTAAAAACAGCGACTGGAGATCCAGGATTTTCACAGTTTAAAACAGCGAGAGGAGAGCAGGTTCTTCACAGTTTAAAACAGCGAGAGGGGAGCAGGTTTTTCACAGTTTAAAACAGCGAGAGGAGAGCTGGGTTTTCACAGTTTAAAACAGCGAGAGGAGAGCAGGTTTTTCACTGTTTAAAACAGCAAGAGGAGAGGAGGTTTTCCACAGTTTAAAACAGCGAGAGGACAGCTGGGTTTTCACAGTATAAAACAGCGAGAAGAGAGCAGGTTTCTCACAGTTTAAAACAACGAGAGGTGAGCAGGTTTCTCACAGTTTAAAACAGTGAGAGGCAGGCAGGGTTTTCACAGTTTAAAACAGCGAGAGGAGAGCTGGGATTTTCACAGTTTTAAACAGCGAGAGGCGAGCAGGAATTTCACAGTTTAAAACAGCGAGAGGAGAGCAGGAATTTCACAGTTTAAAACAGCGAGAGGAAAGCAGATTTTTCACAGTTTTAAACAGCGAGAGGAGAGCAGGAATTTCACAGTTTAAAACTGCGAGAGGAGAGCAGGGTTTTCACAGTTTAAAACAGCGAGAGGAGAGCAGGTTTTTCACAGTTTTAAACAGCAAGAGGAGAGCAGGCTTTTCCCAGTTTAAAACAGCAAGAGGTGAGCAGGAGTTTCACAATTTATTACAGCGAGAGGAGAGCAGGAATTTCACAGTTTAAAACAGTGAGAGGAGAGCAGGTTTTTCACAATTTAAAACAGCGAGAGGAGAGCAGGAATTTCAGAGTTTAAAACTGCCAGAGGAGAGCAGGGTTTTCACAGTTTAAAACAGTGAGAGGAGAGCAGGGTTTTCACAGTTTAAAACAGCGAGAGGAGAGCAGGGTTTTCACAGTTAAAAACAACGACTGGAGATCCAGGATTTTCACAGTTTAAAACAGCGAGAGGAGAGCAGGTTTTTCACAGTTTAAAACAGCGAGAGGGGAGCAGGTTTTTCACAGTTTAAAACAGCGAGAGGAGAGCTGGGTTTTCACAGTTTAAAACAGCGAGAAGAGAGCTGGGTTTTCACAGTTTAAAACAGCAAGAGGAGAGGATGTTTTCCACAGTTTAAAACAGCGAGAGGACAGCTGGGTTTTCACAGTATAAAACAGCGAGAAGTGAGCAGGTTTCTCACAGTTTAAAACAACGAGAGGTGAGCAGGTTTCTCACAGTTTAAAACAGTGCGAGGCAGGCAGGGTTTTCACAGTTTAAAACAGCGAGAGGAGAGCTGGGATTTTCACAGTTTTAAACAGCAAGAGGCGAGCAGGAATTTCACAGTTTAAAACAGCGAGAGGAGAGCAGGAATTTCACAGTTTAAAACAGCGAGAGGAGAGCAGATTTTTCACAGTTTTAAACAGCGAGAGGAGAGCAGAGCAGGAATTTCACAGTTTAAAACTGCGAGAGGAGAGCAGGTTTTTCCCAGTTTAAAACAGTGAGAGGAGAGCAGGAGTTTCACAATATAAAACAGCGAGAGGAGAGCAGGGTTTTCACAGTTTAAAACAGCGGGAGGAGAGTAGGTTTTTCACAGTTTTAAACAGCTAGAGGAGAGCAGGGTTTTCACAGTTTAAAACAGCAAGAGGAGAGCAGGAATTTCACAGTTTAAAACAGCGAGAGGCGAGCAGGGTTTTCACAGTTTAAGAAAGCGAGTGGAACCCAGGATTTTCAGAGTTTAAAACAGCGAGAGGAGAGCCAGGATTTTCTGAGTTTTAAACAGCGAGAGGATAGTCGGCTATTCACAGTTTAAAACAGCGAGAGGACAGCACGAATTTCACTGTTTAAAACAGCGAGAGGACAGCACGATTTTCACTGTTTAAAACAGCGAGAGGGGAGCAGGTTTTCACAGTTTAAAACAGAGAGAGGAGAGCCCGGTTTTCACAATTTATAACAACGAGAGATTGGCCGGGATTTACACAGATTAAAGCAGCGAGAGGAAGGCGGCATTTTCACAGTTCAAAACATCGAGTGGAGAGCCGGGTTTTCACTGTTTCAAACAACACAAGAGGGCCGGATTTTCACAGTTCAAAATAGCGAGGGGAGAGCGGGATTTTCACAGTTTAACACTGCGAGACGACATCGGGATTTTCACACTTTAAAAAAGCAAGAGGAGACAGGAATTTCACAGTTTAAAACAGCGTGAGGAGAGCAGGAATTTCGCAGTTTAAAACAGCGAGAGGAGAGCAGCTTTTTCACAGTTTAAAACAGCGAGAGGAGAGCAGGAATTTCACAGTTTAAAACAGCGAGAGGAGAGCAGGAATTTCACAGTTTATAACAGTGAGAGGAGAGCAGGGTTTTCACAGTTTAAAACAGCGAGAGGAGAGCAGATTTTTCACAGTTTTAAACAGCGAGAGGAGAGCAGGAATTTCACAGTTTAAAACTGCGAGAGGAGAGCAGGGTTTTCACAGTTTTAAACAGCAAGAGGAGAGCAGGGTTTTCCCAGTTTAAAACAGCAAGAGGTGAGCAGGAGTTTCACAATTTAAAACAGCGAGAGGAAAGCAGGTTTTTCACAGTTTAAAACAGCAAGAGGGGAGCAGGGTTTTCATAGTTTAAAACAGCGAGAGGAGAACAGGGTTTTCACAGTTAAAAACAGCGACTGGAGATCCAGGATTTTCACAGTTTAAAACAGCGAGAGGAGAGCAGGTTCTTCACAGTTTAAAACAGCGAGAGGGGAGCAGGTTTTTCACAGTTTAAAACAGCGAGAGGAGAGCTGGGTTTTCACAGTTTAAAACAGCGAGAGGAGAGCAGGTTTTTCGCAGTTTAAAACAGCAAGAGGAGAGGAGGTTTTCCACAGTTTAAAACAGCGAGAGGACAGCTGGGTTTTCACAGTATAAAACAGCGAGAAGAGAGCAGGTTTCTCACAGTTTAAAACAGCGAGAGGGGAGCAGGGTTTTCACAGTTTAAAACAGAGAGAGGAGAGCCCGGTTTTCACAATTTATAACAACGAGAGATTGGCCGGGATTTACACAGATTAAAGCAGCGAGAGGAAGGCGGCATTTTCACAGTTCAAAACATCGAGTGGAGAGCCGGGTTTTCACTGTTTCAAACAACACAAGAGGGCCGGATTTTCACAGTTCAAAATAGCGAGGGGAGAGCGGGATTTTCACAGTTTAACACTGCGAGACGACATCGGGATTTTCACACTTTAAAAAAGCAAGAGGAGACAGGAATTTCACAGTTTAAAACAGCGTGAGGAGAGCAGGAATTTCACAGTTTAAAACAGCGAGAGGATGGCAGCTTTTTCACAGTTTAAAACAGCGAGAGGAGAGCAGGGTTTTCACTGTTTAAAACAGCGAGAGGAGAGCAGGAATTTCACAGTTTATAACAGTGAGAGGAGAGCAGGGTTTTCACAGTTTAAAACAGCGAGAGGAGAGCAGATTTTTCACAGTTTTAAACAGCGAGAGGAGAGCAGGAATTTCACAGTTTAAAACTGCGAGAGGAGAGCAGGGTTTTCACAGTTTTAAACAGCAAGAGGAGAGCAGGGTTTTCCCAGTTTAAAACAGTGAGAGGAGAGCAGGAGTTTCACAATTTAAAACAGCGAGAGGAGAGCAGGGTTTTCACAGTTTAAAACAGCGGGAGGAGAGTAGGTTTTTCACAGTTTTAAACAGCTAGAGGAGAGCAGGGTTTTCACAGTTTAAAACAGCAAGAGGAGAGCAGGAATTTCACAGTTTAAAACACCGAGAGGCGAGCAGCGTTTTCACAGTTTAAGAAAGCGAGTGGAAACCAGGATTTTCAGAGTTTAAAACAGCGAGAGGAGAGCCAGGATTTTCTGAGTTTTAAACAGCGAGAGGATAGTCGGCTATTCACAGTTTAAAACAGCGAGAGGACAGCACGAATTTCACTGTTTAAAACAGCGAGAGGACAGTACGATTTTCACTGTTTAAAACAGCGAGAGGGGAGCAGGGTTTTCACAGTTTAAAACAGAGAGAGGAGAGCCCGGTTTTCACAATTTATAACAACGAGAGATTGGCCGGGATTTACACAGATTAAAGCAGCGAGAGGAAGGCGGCATTTTCACAGTTCAAAACATCGAGTGGAGAGCCGGGTTTTCACTGTTTCAAACAACACAAGAGGGCCGGATTTTCACAGTTCAAAATAGCGAGGGGGAGAGCGGGGATTTTCACAGTTTAACACTGCGAGACGACATCGGGATTTTCACACTTTAAAAAAGCAAGAGGAGACAGGAATTTCACAGTTTAAAACAGCGTGAGGAGAGCAGGAATTTCGCAGTTTAAAACAGCGAGAGGAGAGCAGCTTTTTCACAGTTTAAAACAGCGAGAGGAGAGCAGGGTTTTCACTGTTTAAAACAGCGAGAGGAGAGCAGGAATTTCACAGTTTATAACAGTGAGAGGAGAGCAGGGTTTTCACAGTTTAAAACAGCGAGAGGAGAGCAGATTTTTCACAGTTTTAAACAGCGAGAGGAGAGCAGGAATTTCACAGTTTAAAACTGCGAGAGGAGAGCAGGGTTTTCACAGTTTTAAACAGCAAGAGGAGAGCAGGGTTTTCCCAGTTTAAAACAGCAAGAGGTGAGCAGGAGTTTCACAATTTAAAACAGCGAGAGGAGAGCACGGTTTTCACAGTTTAAAACAGCGGGAGGAGAGTAGGTTTTTCACAGTTTTAAACAGCTAGAGGAGAGCAGGGTTTTCACAGTTTAAAACAGCAAGAGGAGAGCAGGAATTTCACAGTTCAAAACAGCGAGAGGAGAGCAGGGTTTTCACTGTTTAAAACAGTGAGAGGAGAGCAGGTTTTTCACAGTTCAAATCAGCGAGAGGAGAGCAGGGTTTTCACTGTTTAAAACAGCGAGAGGAGAGCAGGTTTTTCACAGTTTAAAACAGCGAGGGGAACGCAGGATTTTCACAGTTTAAAACAGCGAGAGGAGAGCAGGAATTTCAAAATTTAAAACAGCGACCGGAGACCCAGGATTTTCACAGTATAAAACAGCGAGAGGAGAGCAGGGTTTACACAGTTTAAAACAGCGAGAGGAGAGCAGGGTTTTCACACTTTAAAACACCGAGAGGATAGCTGGGATTTCACAGTTTAAAACAGCGAGAGGAGAGCAGGAATTTCACAGTTTAAAACAGCGAGAGGAGAGCAGGAATTTCAAAGTTTAAAACAGTGACTGGAGACCCAGGAATTTCACAGTTTAAAACAGCGTGCGGAGACCCAGGATTTTCACAGTTTAAAACAGCAAGAGATGAGCAGGAATTTCACAGTTTAAAACAGCGAGAGGAGAGCAGTTTTTTCACAGTTTAAAACAGCGAGAGGAGAGCAGGATTTTCACAGTTTAAAACAGCGAGAGGACTGCACTATTTTCACAGTTTAAAACAGCGAGAGGAGAGCTGAGTTTTCACAGTTTAAAACAGCGAGAGGATAGTCGGCTATTCACTGTTTAAAACAGCGAGAGGTCAGCACGATTTTCACAGTTTAAAACAGCGTGCGGAGACCCAGGATTTTCACAGTTTAAAACAGCAAGAGGGGAGCAGGAATTTCACAGTTTAAAACAGCGAGAGGAGAGCAGTTTTTTCACAGTTTGAAACAGCGAGAGGAGAGCAGGAATTTCACTAGTTTAAAACAGCGAGAGGAGAGCAGGAATTTCACAGTTTAAAACAGCGAGAGGAGAGCAGGATTTTCACAGTTTAAAACAGCGAGAGGACTGCACTATTTTCACAGTTTAAAACAGCGAGAGGAGAGCTGAGTTCTCACAGTTTAAAACAGCGAGAGGATAGTCGGCTATTCACTGTTTAAAACCGCGAGAGGTCAGCACGATTTTCACAGTTTAAAACTGCGAGAGGAGAGCAGGTTTTTCACAGTTTAAAACAGCGAGAGGAGAGCAGGTTTTTCACAGTTTAAAACAGCGAGAGGAGAGCAGGTTTTTCACATTTTAAAACAGCGAGAGGAGAGCAGGAATTTCACAGTTTAAAACAGCGGTGGAGAGTCGGTTTTTCAGAATTGAAAACAGCAAGAGGAGAGCAGGAGTTTCACAGTTTAAAACAGCGAGAGGTGAGCTGGGATTTTCAGAGTTTAAAACAGCGAGAGGATAGCAGGGTTTTTACAGTTTAAAACAGCGAGAAGAGAGCAGGATTTTCACAGTTTAAAACAGCGAGAGGAGAGCTGGGTTTCCACAGTTTAAAACAGCGAGAGGAAAGCAGGTTTTTCACAGTTTAAAACAGCGTGCGGAGACCCAGGATTTTCACAGTTTAAAACAGCAAGAAGGGAGCAGGAATTTCACAGTTTGAAACAGCGAGAGGAGAGCAGTTTTTTCACAGTTTGAAACAGCGAGAGGAGAGCAGGAATTTCACTAGTTTAAAACAGCGAGAGGAGAGCAGGAATTTCACAGTTTAAAACAGCGAGAGGATGAGCAGGATTTTCACAGTTTAAAACAGCGAGAGGGACTGCACTATTTTCACAGTTTAAAACAGCGAGAGGAGAGCTGAGTTCTCACAGTTTAAAACTGCGAGAGGATAGTCGGCTATTCACTGTTCAAAACAGCGAGAGGTCAGCACGATTTTCACAGTTTAAAACTGCGAGAGGAGAGCAGGTTTTTCACAGTTTAAAACAGCGAGAGGAGAGCAGGTTTTTCACAGTTTAAAACAGCGAGAGGAGAGCAGGTTTTTCACATTTTAAAACAGCGAGAGGAGAGCAGGAATTTCACAGTTTAAAACAGCGGTGGAGAGTAGGTTTTTCAGAATTGAAAACAGCAAGAGGAGAGCAGGAGTTTCACAGTTTAAAACAGCGAGAGGTGAGCTGGGATTTTCAGAGTTTAAAACAGCGAGAGGATAGCAGGGTTTTTACAGTTTAAAACAGCGAGAAGAGAGCAGGATTTTCACAGTTTAAAACAGCGAGAGGAGAGCTGGGTTTCCACAGTTTAAAACAGCGAGAGGAAAGCAGGTTTTTCACAGTTTAAAACAGCGTGCGGAGACCCAGGATTTTCACAGTTTAAAACAGCAAGAAGGGAGCAGGAATTTCACAGTTTAAAACAGCGAGAGGAAAGCAGTTTTTTCACAGTTTGAAACAGCGAGAGGAGAGCAGGAATTTCACTAGTTTAAAACAGCGAGAGGAAGCAGGAATTTCACAGTTTAAAACAGCGAGAGGAGAGCAGGATTTTCACAGTTTAAAACAGCGAGAGGACTGCACTATTTTCACAGTTTAAAACAGCGAGAGGAGAGCTGAGTTCTCACAGTTTAAAACAGCGAGAGGATAGTCGGCTATTCACTGTTTAAAACAGCGAGAGGTCAGCACAATTTATTACAGCGAGAGGAGAGCAGGAATTTCACAGTTTAAAACAGTGAGAGGAAAGCAGTTTTTTCACAGTTTGAAACAGCGAGAGGAGAGCAGGAATTTCACTAGTTTAAAACAGCGAGAAGAGAGCAGGATTTTCACAGTTTAAAACAGCGAGAGGAGAGCAGGGTTTCCACAGTTTAAAACAGCGAGAGGAAGCAGGTTTTTCACAGTTTAAAACAGCAAGAGGGGAGCAGGGTTTTCACAGTTTAAAACAGCGAGAGGAGAGCAGGGTTTTCACAATTAAAAACAGCGACTGGAGATCCAGGATTTTCACAGTTTAAAACAGCGAGAGGAGAGCAGGTTTTTCACAGTTTAAAACAGCGAGAGGGGAGCAGGTTTTTCACAGTTTAAAACAGCGAGAGGAGAGCTGGGTTTTCACAGTTTAAAACAGCGAGAGGAGAGCAGGTTTTTCACAGTTTAAAACAGCAAGAGGAGAGGAGGTTTTCCACAGTTTAAAACAGCGAGAGGACAGCTGGGTTTTCACAGTATAAAACAGCCAGAAGAGAGCAGGTTTCTCACAGTTTAAAACAACGAGAGGTGAGCAGGTTTCTCACAGTTTAAAACAGTGAGAGGCAGGCAGGGTTTTCACAGTTTAAAACAGCGAGAGGCGAGCTGGGATTTTCACAGTTTTAAACAGCGAGAGGCGAGCAGGAATTTCACAGTTTAAAACTGCGAGACGAGAGCAGGAATTTCACAGTTTAAAACAGCGAGAGGAAAGCAGATTTTTCACAGTTTTCAACAGCGAGAGGAGAGCAGGAATTTCACAGTTTAAAACTGCGAGAGGAGAGCAGGGTTTTCACAGTTTTAAACAGCAAGAGGAGAGCAGGCTTTTCCCAGTTTAAAACAGCAAGAGGTGAGCAGGAGTTTCACAATTTAATACAGTGAGAGGAGAGCAGGAATTTCACAGTTTAAAACAGCGAGAGGAGAGCAGGTTTTTCACAATTTAAAACAGCGAGAGGAGAGCAGGAATTTCACAGTTTAAAACTGCGAGAGGAGAGCAGGGTTTTCACAGTTTAAAACAGTGAGAGGAGAGCAGGGTTTTCACAGTTTAAAACAGCGAGAGGAGAGCTGGGTTTTCACAGTTTAAAACAGCAAGAGGAGAGGAGGTTTTCCACAGTTTAAAACAGCGAGAGGACAGCTGGGTTTTCACAGTATAAAACAGCGAGAAGTGAGCAGGTTTCTCACAGTTTAAAACAACGAGAGGTGAGCAGGTTTCTCACAGTTTAAAACAGTGAGAGGCAGGCAGGGTTTTCACAGTTTAAAACAGCGAGAGGAGAGCTGGGATTTTCACAGTTTTAAACAGCGAGAGGCGAGCAGGAATTTCACAGTTTAAAACAGCGAGAGGAGAGCAGGATTTCACAGTTTAAAACAGCGAGAGGAGAGCAGGTTTTTCACAGTTTTAAACAGCGAGAGGAGAGCAGGAATTTCACAGTTTAAAACTGCGAGAGGAGAGCAGGGTTTTCACAGTTTTAAACAGCAAGAGGAGAGCAGGGTTTTCCCAGTTTAAAACAGCAAGAGGTGAGCAGGAGTTTCACAATTTAAAACAGCGAGAGGAGAGCAGGGTTTTCACAGTTTAAAACAGCGGGAGGAGAGTAGGTTTTTCACAGTTTTAAACAGCTAGAGGAGAGCAGGGTTTTCACAGTTTAAAACATCAAGAGGAGAGCAGGAATTTCACAGTTTAAAACAGCGAGAGGCGAGCAGGTTTTTCACAGTTAAAGAAAGCGAGTTGAACCCAGGATTTTCAGAGTTTAAAACAGCGAGAGGAGAGCCAGGATTTTCTGAGTTTTAAACAGCGAGAGGATAGTCGGCTATTCACAGTTTAAATCAGCGAGAGGACAGCACGAATTTCACTGTTTAAAACAGCGAGAGGACAGCACGATTTTCACTGTTTAAAACAGCGAGAGGGGAGCAGGGTTTTCACAGTTTAAAACAGAGAGAGGAGAGCCCGGTTTTCACAATTTATAACAACGAGAGATTGGCCGGGATTTACACAGATTAAAGCTGCGAGAGGAAGGCGGCATTTTCACAGTTCAAAACATCGAGTGGAGAGCCGGGTTTTCACTGCTTCAAACAACACAAGAGGGCCGGATTTTCACAGTTCAAAATAGCGAGGGGAGAGCGGGATTTTCACAGTTTAAAACAGCGGGAGGAGAGTAGGTTTTTCACAGTTTTAAACAGCTAGAGGAGAGCAGGGTTTTCACAGTTTAAAACAGCAAGAGGAGAGCAGGAATTTCACAGTTTAAAACAGCGAGAGGCGAGCAGGGTTTTCACAGTTAAAGAAAGCGAGTTGAACCCAGGATTTTCAGAGTTTAAAACAGCGAGAGGAGAGCCAGGATTTTCTGAGTTTTAAACAGCGAGAGGATAGTCGGCTATTCACAGTTTAAAACAGCGAGAAGACAGCACGAATTTCACTGTTTAAAACAGCGAGAGGACAGCACGATTTTCACTGTTTAAAACAGCGAGAGGGGAGCAGGGTTTTCACAGTTTAAAACAGAGAGAGGAGAGCCCGGTTTTCACAATTTATAACAACGAGAGATTGGCCGGGATTTACACAGATTAAAGCTGCGAGAGGAAGGCGTCATTTTCACAGTTCAAAACATGGAGTGGAGAGCCGGGTTTTCACTGTTTCAAACAACACAAGAGTGCCGGATTTTCACAGTTCAAAATAGCGAGGGGAGAGCGGGATTTTCACAGTTTAACACTGCGAGACGACATCGGGATTTTCACACTTTAAAACAGCAAGAGGAGACAGGAATTTCACAGTTTAAAACAGCGAGAGGAGAGCAGGAATTTCACAGTTTAAAACAGCGAGAGGAGAGCAGCTTTTTCACAGTTTAAAACAGCGAGAGGAGAGCAGGGTTTTCACTGTTTAAAACAGCGAGAGGAGAGCAGGAATTTCACAGTTTATAACAGTGAGAGGAGAGCAGGGTTTTCACAGTTTAAAACAGCGAGAGGAGAGCAGGGTTTTCACAGTTTAAAACAGCGAGAGGAGAGCAGGTTTTCCACAGTTTAAAAAAACGAGTGGTGAGCAGGATTTAAACAGTTTAAAACAACGAGAGGGGAGCAGGTATTTCACAGTTTAAAACAGCGAGAGGAGAGCAGGAATTTCACAGTTCAAAACAGCGAGAGGAAGGCAGGGTTTTCACTGTTTAAAACAGCGAGAGGAGAGCAGGTTTTTCACAGTTTAAAACAGCAAGGGGAACGCAGGATTTTCACAGTTTAAAACAGCGAGAGGAGAGCAGGAATTTCAAAGTTTAAAACAGCGACTAGAGACCCAGGATTTTCACAGTATAAAACAGCGAGAGGAGAGCAGGGTTTTCACAGTTTAAAACAGCGAGAGGAGAGCAGGGTTTTCACAATTTAAAACAGCGAGAGGAGAGCTGGGTTTTCACAGTTTAAAACAGCGAGAGGAGAGCAGGAATTTCACAGTTTAAAACAGCGAGAGGAGAGCAGGAATTTCAAAGTTTAAAATAGCGACTGGAGACCCAGGAATTTCACAGTTTAAAACAGTGTGCAGAGACCCAGGATTTTCACAGTTTAAAACAGCAAGAGGGGAGCAGGAATTTCACAGTTTAAAACAGCGAGAGGAGAGCACTTTTTTCACAGTTCAAAACAGCGAGAGGAGAGCAGGAATTTCACTAGTTTAAAACAGCGAGAGGAGAGCAGGAATTTCACAGTTTAAAACAGCGAGAGGAGAGCAGGATTTTCACAGTTCAAAACAGCGAGAGGACTGCACTATTTTCACTGTTTAAAGCAGCGAGAGGAGAGCTGAGTTTTCACAGTTTAAAACAGCGAGAGGATAGTCAGCTATTCACTGTTTAAAACACCGAGAGGTCAGCACGATTTTCACAGTTTAAAACAGCGTGCGGAGACCCAGGATTTTCACAGTTTAAAACAGCAAGAGGGGAGCAGGAATTTCACAGTTTAAAACAGCGAGAGGAGAGCAGTTTTTTCACAGTTTAAAACAGCGAGTGGAGAGCAGGAATTTCACTAGTTTAAAACAGCGAGAGGAGAGCAGGAATTTCACAGTTTAAAACAGCGAGAGGAGAGCAGGATTTTCACAGTTTAAAACAGCGAGAGGACTGCACTATTTTCACAGTTTAAAACAGCGAGAGGAGAGCTGAGTTCTCACAGTTTAAAACAGCGAGAGGATAGTCGGCTATTCACTGTTTAAAACAGCGAGAGGTCAGCACGAATTTCACAGTTTAAAACTGCGAGAGGAGAGCAGGTTTTTCACAGTTTAAAACAGCGAGAGGAGAGCAGGTTTTTCACAGTTTAAAACAGCGAGAGGAGAGCAGGTTTTTCACATTTTAAAACAGCGAGAGGAGAGCTGGAATTTCACAGTTTAAAACAGCGGTGGAGAGTCGGTTTTTCAGAATTGAAAACAGCAAGAGGAGAGCACGAGTTTCACAGTTTAAAACAGCGAGAGGTGAGCTGGGATTTTCAGAGTTTAAAACAGCGAGAGGATAGCAGGGTTTTTACAGTTTAAAACAGCGAGAAGAGAGCAGGATTTTCACAGTTTAAAACAGCGAGAGGAGAGCTGGGTTTCCACAGTTTTAAACCGCGAGAGGAAAGCAGGTTTTTCACAGTTTAAAACAGCAAGAGGGGAGCAGGGTTTTCATAGTTTAAAACAGCGAGAGGAGAGCAGGGTTTTCACAGTTAAAAACAGCCACTGGAGATCCAGGATTTTCACAGTTTAAAACAGCGAGAGGAGAGCAGGTTTTTCACAGTTTAAAACAGCGAGAGGAGAGCAGGTTTTTTACAGTTTAAAACAGCGAGAGGAGAGCTGGGTTTTCACAGTTTAAAACAGCGAGAGGAGAGCAGGTTTTTCACAGTTTAAAACAGCAAGAGGAGAGGAGGTTTTCCACAGTTTAAAACAGCGAGAGGACAGCTGGGATTTCACAGTATAAAACAGCGAGAAGAGAGCAGGTTTCTCACAGTTTAAAACAACGAGAGGTGAGCAGGTTTCTCACAGTTTATAACAGTGAGAGGCAGGCAGGGTTTTCACAGTTTAAAACAGCGAGAGGAGAGCTGGGATTTTCACAGTTTTAAACAGCGAGAGGCGAGCAGGAATTTCACAGTTTAAAACAGCGAGAGGAGAGCAGGAATTTCACAGTTTAAAACTGCGAGAGGAGAGCAGGGTTTTCACAGTTTTAAACAGCAAGAGGAGAGCAGGCTTTTCCCAGTTTAAAACAGCAAGAGGTGAGCAGGAGTTTCACAATTTAATACCGCGAGAGGAGAGCAGGAATTTCACAGTTTAAAACAGCGAGAGGAGAGCAGGTTTTTCACAATTTAAAACAGCGAGAGGAGAGCAGGAATTTCACAGTTTAAAACTGCGAGAGGAGAGCAGGGTTTTCACAGTTTAAAACAGTGAGAGGAGAGCAGGGTTTTCACAGTTTAAAACAGCGAGAGGAGAGCTGGGTTTTCACAGTTAAAAACAACGACTGGAGATCCAGGATTTTCACAGTTTAAAACAGCGAGAGGAGAGCAGGAATTTCAAAGTTTAAAACAGCGACTGGAGACCCAGGATTTTCACAGTATAAAACAGCGAGAGGAGAGCAGGGTTTTCACAGTTTAAAACAGCGAGAGGAGAGCAGGGTTTTCACACTTTAAAACAGCGAGAGGAGAGCTGGGTTTTCACAGTTTAAAACAGCGAGAGGAGAGCAGGAATTTCAAAGTTTAAAATAGCGACTGGAGACCCAGGAATTTCACAGTTTAAAACAGCATGCAGAGACCCAGGATTTTCACAGTTTAAAACAGCAAGAGGGGAGCAGGAATTTCACAGTTTAAAACAGCGAGAGGAGAGCACTTTTTTCACAGTTTAAAACAGCGAGAGGAGAGCAGGAATTTCACTAGTTTAAAACAGCGAGAGGAGAGCAGGAATTTCACAGTTTAAAACAGCGAGAGGAGAGCAGGATTTTCACAGTTTAAAACAGCGAGAGGACTGCACTATTTTCACTGTTTAAAACAGCGAGAGGAGAGCTGAGTTTTCACAGTTTAAAACAGCGAGAGGATAGTTAGCTATTCACTGTTTAAAACAGCGAGAGGTCAGCACGATTTTCACAGTTTAAAACAGCGTGCGGAGACCCAGGATTTTCACAGTTTAAAACAGCAAGAGGGGAGCAGGAATTTCACAGTTTAAAACAGCGAGAGGAGAGCAGTTTTTTTCACAGTTTAAAACAGCGAGTGGAGAGCAGGAATTTCACTAGTTTAAAACAGCGAGAGGAGAGCAGAAATTTCACAGTTTAAAACAGCGAGAGGAGAGCAGGATTTTCACAGTTTAAAACAGCGAGAGGACTGCACTATTTTCACAGTTTAAAACAGCGAGAGGAGAGCTGAGTTCTCACAGTTTAAAACAGCGAGAGGATAGTCGGCTATTCACTGTTTAAAACAGCGAGAGGTCAGCACGAATTTCACAGTTTAAAACTGCGAGAGGAGAGCAGGTTTTTCACAGTTTAAAACAGCGAGAGGAGAGCAGGTTTTTCACAGTTTAAAACAGCGAGAGGAGAGCAGGTTATTCACATTTTAAAACAGCGAGAGGAGAGCAGGAATTTCACAGTTTAAAACAGCGGTGGAGAGTCGGTTTTTCAGAATTGAAAACAGCAAGAGGAGAGCAGGAGTTTCACAGTTTAAAACAGCGAGAGGTGAGCTGGGATTTTCAGAGTTTAAAACAGCGAGAGGATAGCAGGGTTTTTACAGTTTAAAACAGCGAGAAGAGAGCAGGATTTTCACAGTTTAAAACAGCGAGAGGAGAGCTGGGTTTCCACAGTTTTAAACCGCGAGAGGAAAGCAGGTTTTTCACAGTTTAAAACAGCAAGAGGGGAGCAGGGTTTTCATAGTTTAAAACAGCGAGAGGAGAACAGGGTTTTCACAGTTAAAAACAGCCACTGGAGATCCAGGATTTTCACAGTTTAAAACAGCGAGAGGAGAGCAGGTTTTTCACAGTTTAAAACAGCGAGAGGATGGCAGGTTTTTCACAGTTTAAAACAGCGAGAGAAGAGCTGGGTTTTCACAGTTTAAAAGAGCGATAGGAGAGCAGGTTTTTCACAGTTTAAAACAGCAAGAGGAGAGGAGGTTTTCCACAGTTTAAAACAGCGAGAGGACAGCTGGGTTTTCACAGTATAAAACAGCGAGAAGAGAGCAGGTTTCTCACAGTTTAAAACAACGAGAGGTGAGCAGGTTTCTCACAGTTTAAAACAGTGAGAGGCAGGCAGGGTTTTCACAGTTTAAAACAGCGAGAGGAGAGCTGGGATTTTCACAGTTTTAAACAGCGAGAGGCGAGCAGGAATTTCACAGTTTAAAACAGCGAGAGGAGAGCAGGAATTTCACAGTTTAAAACTGCGAGAGGAGAGCAGGGTTTTCACAGTTTTAAACAGCAAGAGGAGAGCAGGCTTTTCCCAGTTTAAAACAGCAAGAGGTGAGCAGGAGTTTCACAATTTAATACCGCGAGAGGAGAGCAGGAATTTCACAGTTTAAAACAGCGAGAGGAGAGCAGGTTTTTCACAATTTAAAACAGCGAGAGGAGAGCAGGAATTTCACAGTTTAAAACTGCGAGAGGAGAGCAGGGTTTTCACAGTTTAAAACAGTGAGAGGAGAGCAGGGTTTTCACAGTTTAAAACAGCGAGAGGAGAGCTGGGTTTTCACAGTTAAAAACAACGACTGGAGATCCAGGATTTTCACAGTTTAAAACAGCGAGAGGAGAGCAGGTTTTTCACAGTTTAAAACAGCGAGAGGGGAGCAGGTTTTTCACAGTTTAAAACAGCGAGAGGAGAGCTGGGTTTTCACAGTTTAAAACAGCGAGAGGTGAGCTGGGTTTTCACAGTTTAAAACAGCAAGAGGAGAGGAGGTTTTCCACAGTTTAAAACAGCGAGAGGACAGCTGGGTTTTCACAGTATAAAACAGCGAGAAGTGAGCAGGTTTCTCACAGTTTAAAACAACGAGAGGTGAGCAGGTTTATCACAGTTTAAAACAGTGAGAGGCAGGCAGGGTTTTCACAGTTTAAAACAGCGAGAGGAGAGCTGGGATTTTCACAGTTTTAAACAGCGAGAGGCGAGCAGGAATTTCACAGTTTAAAACAGCGAGAGGAGAGCAGGAATTTCACAGTTTAAAACAGCGAGAGGAGAGCAGGTTTTTCACAGTTTTAAACAGCGAGAGGAGAGCAGGAATTTCACAGTTTAAAACTGCGAGAGGAGAGCAGGGTTTTCACAGTTTTAAACAGCAAGAGGAGAGCAGGGTTTTCCCAGTTTAAAACAGCAAGAGGTGAGCAGGAGTTTCACAATTTAAAACAGCGAGAGGAGAGCAGGGTTTTCACAGTTTAAAACAGCGGGAGGAGAGTAGGTTTTTCACAGTTTAAAACAGCTAGAGGAGAGCAGGGATTTCACTGTTTAAAACAGCAAGAGGAGAGCAGGAATTTCACAGTTTAAAACAGCGAGAGGCGAGCAGGGTTTTCACAGTTTAAGAAAGCGAGTGGAACCCAGGATTTTCAGAGTTTAAAACAGCGAGAGGAGAGCCAGGATTTTCTGAGTTTTAAACAGCGAGAGGATAGTCGGCTATTCACAGTTTAAAACAGCGAGAGGACAGCACGAATTTCACTGTTTAAAACAGCGAGAGGACAGCACGATTTTCACTGTTTAAAACAGCGAGAGGGGAGCAGGGTTTTCACAGTTTAAAACAGAGAGAGGAGAGCCCGGTTTTCACAATTTATAACAACGAGAGATAGGCCGGGATTTACACAGATTAAAGCAGCGAGAGGAAGGCGGCATTTTCACAGTTCAAAGCATCGAGTGGAGAGCCGGGTTTTCACTGTTTCAAACAACACAAGAGGGCCGGATTTTCACAGTTCAAAATAGCGAGAGGAGAGCGGGATTTTCACAGTTTAACACTGCGAGACGACATCGGGATTTTCACACTTTAAAACTGTAAGAGGAGACAGGAATTTCACAGTTTAAAACAGCGAGAGGAGAGCAGGAATTTCACAGTTTAAAACAGCAAGAGGGGACCAGGATTTTCACAGTTTAAAATAGCGAGTGGAGGGCAAGAATTTCACAGTTTAAAACAGCGATGGAAGGCAGGGTTTTCACTGTTTAAAACAGCGAGAGGAGAGCAGGTTTTCCACAGTTTAAAACGAGTGGTGAGCAGGATTTAAACAGTTTAAAACAACGAGAGGTGAGCAGGGTTTTCAAAGTTTTAAACACCGAGAGGTGAGCAGGTTTTTCACAGTTTAAAACAGCTAGAGGAGAGCCTGGTTTTCACAGTATAAAACAGCGAGAGGAGAGCAGGGCTTTCACAGTTTAAAACAGCGAGAGGACAGCACGATTTTCACTGTTTAAAACAGCGAGAGACAGCACGAATTTCATAGTTTAAAACATAGAGAGGAGAGCCAGGTTTTCACAATTTATAACAACGAGAGATGGGCCGGGATTTTCTGAGATTAAAACAGCGAGAGGAATGCAGCATTTTCACAGTTCAAAACAACGAGTGGAGAGCCAGGTTTTCACTCTTTCAAACAACACAACAGGGCCGGATTTTCACAGTTCAAAATAGCGAGGGGGAGAGCGGGATTTTCACAGTTTAACAGAGCGAGAGGACATCGGGATTATCACACTTAAAAACAGCGAGAGGGGACCAGGAATTTCACAGTTTAAAACAGCGAGAAGAGAGCAGGAATTTCACAGTTTAAAACAGCGAGAGGGGACCAGGATTTTCAGTTTAAAATAGCGAGTGGAGAGCAGGAATTTCACAATTTAAAACAGCGAGAGGAAGGCAGGGTTTTCACTGTTTAAAACAGCGAGAGGAGAGCAGTTTTTTCACACTTTAAAACAGCGAGAGGAGAGCAGGAATTTCACAGTTTAAAACAGCGAGCGGAGAGCAGCTTTTTCACAGTTTAAAACAGCGAGAGGAGAGCAGGGTTTTCACTGTTTAAAACAGCGAGAGGAGAGCAGGAATTTCACAGTTTAAAACAGTGAGGAGAGCAGGGTTTTCACAGTTTAAAACAGCGAGAGGAGAGCAGTTTTTTCACACTTTAAAACAGCGAGAGGAGAGCAGGAATTTCACAGTTTAAAACAGCGAGAGGAGAGCAGCTTTTTCACAGTTTAAAACAGCGAGAGGAGAGCAGGGTTTTCACTGTTTAAAACAGCGAGAGGAGAGCAGGAATTTCACAGTTTAAAACAGTGAGAGGAGAGCAGGGTTTTCACAGTTTAAAACAGCAAGAGGAGAGCAGGAATTTCACAGTTTAAAACTGTGAGAGGAGAGCAGGGTTTTCACAGTTTTAAATAGCAAGAGGAGAGCAGGGTTTTCCCAGTTTAAAACAGCAAGAGGTGAGCAGGAATTTCACAATTTAATACAGCGAGAGGAGAGCAGGAATTTCACAGTTTAAAACAGCGAGAGGCGAGCAGGTTTTTCACAATTTAAAACAGCGAGAGGAGAGCAGGAATTTCACAGTTTAAAACAGAGAGAGTTGAGCATGAATTTCACAGTTTAAAACAGCGAGAGGAGAGCAGGAATTTCACAGTTTAAAACAGCGAGAGGAGACCTGGGTTTTCACAGTTTAAAACAGCGAGAGCAGAGCAGGGTTTTCCCAGTTTAAAACAGCGAGAGGAGAGCAGGGTTTTCAAAGTTTAAAACAGCGAGAGGAGAGCAGGGTTTTCACAGTTTAAAACAGCGAGAGGTGAGCACGAATTTCAGAATTTTAAACAGCGAGAGGAGCCAGGATTTTCACAGTTTAAAACAGCGAGAGGAGAGCAGTGTTTTCACAGTTTAAAACAGTGAGAGGAAAGCAGGTATTTCACAGTTTAAAACAGCGAGAGGAGAGCTGGTTTTTCACAGTTTAAAACAGCGAGAGGAGAGCAGGAATTTCACAGTTTAAAACAGCAAGAGGGGACCAGGATTTTCACAGTTTAAAATAGCGAGTGGAGGGCAAGAATTTCACAGTTTAAAACAGCGATGGAAGGCAGGGTTTTCACTGTTTAAAACAGCGAGAGGAGAGCAGGTTTTCCACAGTTTAAAACGAGTGGTGAGCAGGATTTAAACAGTTTAAAACAACGAGAGGTGAGCAGGGTTTTCAAAGTTTAAAACACCGAGAGGTGAGCAGGTTTTTCACAGTTTAAAACAGCTAGAGGAGAGCCTGGTTTTCACAGTATAAAACAGCGAGAGGAGAGCAGGGCTTTCACAGTTTAAAACAGCGAGAGGACAGCACGATTTTCACTGTTTAAAACAGCGAGAGACAGCACGAATTTCATAGTTTAAAACATAGAGAGGAGAGCCAGGTTTTCACAATTTATAACAACGAGAGATGGGCCGGGATTTTCTGAGATTAAAACAGCGAGAGGAATGCAGCATTTTCACAGTTCAAAACAACGAGTGGAGAGCCAGGTTTTCACTCTTTCAAACAACACAACAGGGCCGGATTTTCACAGTTCAAAATAGCGAGGGGAGAGCGGGATTTTCACAGTTTAACAGAGCGAGAGGACATCGGGATTATCACACTTAAAAACAGCGAGAGGGGACCAGGAATTTCACAGTTTAAAACAGCGAGAAGAGAGCAGGAATTTCACAGTTTAAAACAGCGAGAGGGGACCAGGATTTTCAGTTTAAAATAGCGAGTGGAGAGCAGGAATTTCACAATTTAAAACAGCGAGAGGAAGGCAGGGTTTTCACTGTTTAAAACAGCGAGAGGAGAGCAGTTTTTTCACACTTTAAAACAGCGAGAGGAGAGCAGGAATTTCACAGTTTAAAACAGCGAGCGGGAGAGCAGCTTTTTCACAGTTTAAAACAGCGAGAGGAGAGCAGGGTTTTCACTGTTTAAAACAGCGAGAGGAGAGCAGGAATTTCACAGTTTAAAACAGTGAGGAGAGCAGGGTTTTCACAGTTTAAAACAGCGAGAGGAGAGCAGTTTTTTCACACTTTAAAACAGCGAGAGGAGAGCAGGAATTTCACAGTTTAAAACAGCGAGAGGAGAGCAGCTTTTTCACAGTTTAAAACAGCGAGAGGAGAGCAGGGTTTTCACTGTTTAAAACAGCGAGAGGAGAGCAGGAATTTCACAGTTTAAAACAGTGAGAGGAGACCTGGGTTTTCACAGTTTAAAACAGCGAGAGCAGAGCAGGGTTTTCCCAGTTTAAAACAGCGAGAGGAGAGCAGGGTTTTCAAAGTTTAAAACAGCGAGAGGAGAGCAGGGTTTTCACAATTTAAAACTGCGAGAGGTGAGCACGAATTTCAGAATTTTAAACAGCGAGAGGAGCCAGGATTTTCACAGTTTAAAACAGCGAGAGGAGAGCAGTGTTTTCACAGTTTAAAACAGTGAGAGGAAAGCAGGTATTTCACAGTTTAAAACAGCGAGAGGAGAGCTGGTTTTTCACAGTTTAAAACAGCGAGAGGAGAGCAGGTTTTTCACAGTTTAAAACAGCGAGAGGAGAGCAGGTTTTTCACAGTTTAAAACAGCGATAGGTTGAGCTGGGATTCTCACAGTTTAAAACAGCGAGAGGAGAGCAGGTTTTTCACAGTTTAAAACACCGAGAGGAGAGCTGGGTTTTCGCAGTTAAAACAGCGAGAGGTGAGCTGTGTTTTCACAGTTTAAAACAGCGAGAGCAGAGCAGGTTTTTCACAGTTTAAAACAGCAAGAAGTGAGCAGGGATTTCACAGTTTTAAACAGTGATAGGAGACCGAGGATTATCAGAGTTTTAAACAGCGAGAGGAGAGCCAGATTTTCACAATTTAAAACACCGAGAAGAGAGCAGGAATTTCACAGTTTAAAACAGCGGGAGGAGATTAGGTTTTTCACAGCTTTAAACAGCTAGAGGAGAGCAGGGTTTTCACCATTTAAAACAGCAAGAGGAGAGTAGAAATTTCACAGTTTAAAACAGCGAGAGGCGAGCAGGGTTTTCACAGTTTAAGAAAGCGAGTGGAACCCAGGATTTTCAGAGTTTAAAACAGCAAGAGGAGACCCAGGATTTTCTGACTTTCAAACTGCGAGAGGATAGTCGGCTATTCACAGTTTAAAACAGCGAGAGGACATCACGAATTTCACTGTTTAAAACAGCGAGAGGACAGCACGATTTTCACAGTTTAAAACAGCGAGAGGGGAGCAGGGTTTTCACAGTTTAAAACAGAGAGAGGAGAGCCCGGTTTTCACAATTTATAACAACGAGAGATAGGCCGGGATTTACACAGATTAAAGCAGCGAGAGGAAGGCGGCATTTTCACAGTTCAAAACATCGAGTGGAGAGCTGGGTTTTCACTGTTTCAAACAACACAAGAGGGCCGGATTTTCACAGTTCAAAATAGCGAGGGGAGAGCGGGATTTTCACAGTTTAACACTGCTAGACGACATCGGGATTTTCACACTTTAAAACAGCGAGAGGAGAGCAGGAATTTCACATTTTAAAACAGCGAGAGGAGAGCAGGAATTTCACAGTTTAAAACAGCAAGAGGGGACCAGGATTTTCACATTTTAAAATAGCGAGTGGAGGGCAAGAATTTCACAGTTTAAAACAGCGAGAGGAAGGCAGGGTTTTCACTGTTTAAAACAGCGAGAGGAGAGCAGGTTTTCCACAGTTTAAAACGAGTGGTGAGCAGGATTTAAACAGTTTAAAACAACGAGAGGTGAGCAGGTTTCTCACAGTTTAAAACAGCGAGAGGAGAGCCTGGTTTTCACAGTATAAAACAGCGAGAGGAGAGCAGGGCTTTCACAGTTCAAAACAGCGAGAGGACAGCATGATTTTCACTGTTTAAAACAGCGAAAGAACAGCACGAATTTCACAGTTTAAAACATAGAGAGGAGAGCCTGGTTTTCACAATTTATAACAACGAGAGATGGGCCGGGATTTTCACAGATTAAAACAGCGAGTGGAATGCAGCATTTTCACAGTTCAAAACAGCGAGTGGAGAGCCAGGTTTTCACTCTTTCAAACAACACAACAGGGCCGGATTTTCACAGTTCAAAATGGCGATGGGAGAGCGGGATTTTCACAGTTTAACACAGCGAGAGGACATCGGGATTTTCACACTTTAAAACAGCGAGAGGAGAGCAGGAATTTCACAGTTTAAAACAGCGAGAGGGGACCAGGATTTTCACAGTTTAAAATAGCGAGAGGAGAGCAGGAAGTTCACAGTTTAAAACAGCGAGAGGAAGGCAGGGTTTTCACTGTTTAAAACAGTGAGAGGAGAGCAGTTTTTTCACACTTTAAAACAGCGAGAGGAGAGCAGGTTTTACACAATTTAAAACAGCGAGAGGAGAGCAGGAATTTCAAGTTTAAAACAGCGAGAGGAGAGCAGGGTTTTCACAGTTTAAAACTGCGAGAGGAGAGCAGGGTTTTCACAGTTTAAAACAGCGAGAGGAGAGCAGGTTTTCCACAGTTTAAAACAACGAGTGGTGAGCAGGATTTAAACAGTTTAAAACAACGAGATGGGAGCAGGGTTCTCACAGTTTAAAACACCGAGAGGTGAACAGGTATTTCACAGTTTAAAACAGCGAGAGGAGAGCAGGAATTTCACAGTTCAAAACAGCGAGAGGATGGCAGGTATTTCACAGTTTAAAACAGCAAGAGGAGAGCAGGGTTTTCACAGTTTAAAACATCGAGAAGAGAGCAGGGTTTTCACATTTTAAAACAGCGAGAGGAGAGCAGGAATTTCACAGTTTAAAACAGCAAGAGGAGAGCAGGGTTTTCACTGTTTAAAACAGCGAGAGGAGAGCAGGAATTTCACAGTTTAAAACAGCGAGGGAAACGGAGGATTTTCACAGTTTAAAACAGCGAGGGGAGCGCAGGTTTTTCACTGTTTTAAACAGCTAGAGGATATTAGGTTTTTCACAGTTTAAAACAGCGAGAGGAAAGCAGTGTTTACACAGTTTAAAACAGCGAGTGGAGACCCAGGATTTTCAGAGTTTAAAACAGCGAGAGGAGAGTCGGATTTTCTGAGTTTTAAACAGCGAGAGGATAGTCGGCTATTCACAGTTTAAAACAGCGAGAGGACAGCACGATTTTCACTGTTTAAAACAGCGAGAGGACAGCACGATTTTCACAGTTTAAAACAGAGAGAGGAGAGCCAGGTTTTCACAATTTATAACAACGAGAGATGGGCCGGGATTTACACAGATTAAAGCAGCGAGAGGAAGGCGGCATTTTTACAGTTCAAAACATCGAGTGGAGAGCCGGGTTTTCACTGTTTCAAACAAAACAAGAGGGCCGGATTTTCACAGTTCAAAATAGCGAGGGGAGAGCGGGATTTTCACAGTTTAACACTGCGAGACGACATCGGGATTTTCACACTTTAAAACAGCGAGAGGAGAGCAGGAATCTCACAGTTTAAAACAGCGAGAGGAGAGCAGGAATTTCACAGTTTAAAACAGCAAGAGGGGACCAGGATTTTCACAGTTTAAAATAGCAAGTGGAGGGCAAGAATTTCACAGTTTAAAACAGCGAGAGGAAGGCAGGGTTTTCACTGTTTAAAACAGCGAGAGGAGAGCAGGTTTTCCACAGTTTAAAACGAGTGGTGAGCAGGATTTAAACAGTTTAAAACAACGAGAGGTGAGCAGGTTTTTCACAGTTTAAAACAGCGAGAGGAGAGCCTGGTTTTCACAGTTAAAAACAGCGAGAGGACAGCATGATTTTCACTGTTTAAAACAGCGAGAGGACAGCACGAATTTCACAGTTTAAAACATAGAGAGGAGAGCCAGGTTTTCACAATTTATAACAACGAGAGATGGGCCGGGATTTTCACAGATTAAAACAGCGAGAGGAATGCAGCATTTTCACAGTTCAAAACAGCGAGTGGAGAGCCAGGTTTTCACTCTTTCAAACAACACAACAGGGCCGGATTTTCACAGTTCAAAATGGCGAGGGGGAGAGCGGGATTGTCACAGTTTAACACAGCGAGAGGACATCGGGATTTTCACACTTTAAAACAGCGAGAGGAGAGCAGGAATTTCACAGTTTAAAACAGCGAGAGGGGACCAGGATTTTCACAGTTTAAAATCGCGAGTGGAGAGCAGGAATTTCACAGTTTAAAACAGCGAGAGGAGAGCAGGAATTTCACAGTTTAAAACAGGGAGAGGGGACCAGGATTTTCACAGTTTAAAATAGCGAGTGGAGAGCAGGAAGTTCACAGTTTAAAACAGCGAGAGGAAGGCAGTGTTTTCACTGTTTAAAACGGTGAGAGGGGAGCAGTTTTTTCACACTTTAAAACAGCGAGAGGAGAGCAGGTTTTACACAATTTAAAACAGCGAGAGGAGAGCAGGAATTTCAAGTTTAAAACAGCGATAGGAGAGCAGCTTTTTCACAGTTTAAAACAGCGAGAGGAGAGCAGGGTTTTCACTGTTTAATACAGCGAGAGGAGAGCAGGAATTTCACAGTTTAAAACAGTGAGAGGAAAGCAGGGTTTTCACAGTTTAAAACAGCGAGAGGAGAGCAGGGTTTTCACAGTTTAAAACAGCGAGAGGCGAGCAGGTTTTCCACAGTTTAGAACAACGAGTGGTGAGCAGGATTTAAACAGTTTAAAACAACGAGAGGGGAGCAGGGTTCTCACAGTTTAAAACACCGAGAGGTGAGCAGGTATTTCACAGTTTAAAACAGCGAGAGGAGAGCAGGAATTTCACAGTTCAAAACAGCGAGAGGAGAGCAGGTATTTCACAGTTTAAAACAGCAAGAGGGAAACGCAGGATATTCACAGTTTAAAACAGCGATGGGAGCGCAGGTTTTTCACAGTTTTAAACAGCGAGAGGAGAGCAGGGTTTTCACAGTTTAAAACAGCGAGAGGTGAGCACGAATTTCAGAATTTTAAACAGCGAGAGGAGCCAGGATTTTCACAGTTTAAAACAGCGAGAGGAGAGCAGTGTTTTCACAGTTTAAAACAGTGAGAGGAAAGCAGGTATTTCACAGTTTAAAACAGCGAGAGGAGAGCTGGTTTTTCACAGTTTAAAACAGCGAGAGGAGAGCAGGAATTTCACAGTTTAAAACAGCAAGAGGGGACCAGGATTTTCACAGTTTAAAATAGCGAGTGGAGGGCAAGAATTTCACAGTTTAAAACAGCGATGGAAGGCAGGGTTTTCACTGTTTAAAACAGCGAGAGGAGAGCAGGTTTTCCACAGTTTAAAACGAGTGGTGAGCAGGATTTAAACAGTTTAAAACAACGAGAGGTGAGCAGGGTTTTCAAAGTTTAAAACACCGAGAGGTGAGCAGGTTTTTCACAGTTTAAAACAGCTAGAGGAGAGCCTGGTTTTCACAGTATAAAACAGCGAGAGGAGAGCAGGGCTTTCACAGTTTAAAACAGCGAGAGGACAGCACGATTTTCACTGTTTAAAACAGCGAGAGACAGCACGAATTTCATAGTTTAAAACATAGAGAGGAGAGCCAGGTTTTCACAATTTATAACAACGAGAGATGGGCCGGGATTTTCTGAGATTAAAACAGCGAGAGGAATGCAGCATTTTCACAGTTCAAAACAACGAGTGGAGAGCCAGGTTTTCACTCTTTCAAACAACACAACAGGGCCGGATTTTCACAGTTCAAAATAGCGAGGGGAGAGCGGGATTTTCACAGTTTAACAGAGCGAGAGGACATCGGGATTATCACACTTAAAAACAGCGAGAGGGGACCAGGAATTTCACAGTTTAAAACAGCGAGAAGAGAGCAGGAATTTCACAGTTTAAAACAGCGAGAGGGGACCAGGATTTTCAGTTTAAAATAGCGAGTGGAGAGCAGGAATTTCACAATTTAAAACAGCGAGAGGAAGGCAGGGTTTTCACTGTTTAAAACAGCGAGAGGAGAGCAGTTTTTTCACACTTTAAAACAGCGAGAGGAGAGCAGGAATTTCACAGTTTAAAACAGCGAGCGGAGAGCAGCTTTTTCACAGTTTAAAACAGCGAGAGGAGAGCAGGGTTTTCACTGTTTAAAACAGCGAGAGGAGAGCAGGAATTTCACAGTTTAAAACAGTGAGGAGAGCAGGGTTTTCACAGTTTAAAACAGCGAGAGGAGAGCAGTTTTTTCACACTTTAAAACAGCGAGAGGAGAGCAGGAATTTCACAGTTTAAAACAGCGAGAGGAGAGCAGCTTTTTCACAGTTTAAAACAGCGAGAGGAGAGCAGGGTTTTCACTGTTTAAAACAGCGAGAGGAGAGCAGGAATTTCACAGTTTAAAACAGTGAGAGGAGACCTGGGTTTTCACAGTTTAAAACAGCGAGAGCAGAGCAGGGTTTTCCCAGTTTAAAACAGCGAGAGGAGAGCAGGGTTTTCAAAGTTTAAAACAGCGAGAGGAGAGCAGGGTTTTCACAATTTAAAACTGCGAGAGGTGAGCACGAATTTCAGAATTTTAAACAGCGAGAGGAGCCAGGATTTTCACAGTTTAAAACAGCGAGAGGAGAGCAGTGTTTTCACAGTTTAAAACAGTGAGAGGAAAGCAGGTATTTCACAGTTTAAAACAGCGAGAGGAGAGCTGGTTTTTCACAGTTTAAAACAGCGAGAGGAGAGCAGGTTTTTCACAGTTTAAAACAGCGAGAGGAGAGCAGGTTTTTCACAGTTTAAAACAGCGATAGGTTGAGCTGGGATTCTCACAGTTTAAAACAGCGAGAGGAGAGCAGGTTTTTCACAGTTTAAAACACCGAGAGGAGAGCTGGGTTTTCGCAGTTAAAACAGCGAGAGGTGAGCTGTGTTTTCACAGTTTAAAACAGCGAGAGCAGAGCAGGTTTTTCACAGTTTAAAACAGCAAGAAGTGAGCAGGGATTTCACAGTTTTAAACAGTGATAGGAGACCGAGGATTATCAGAGTTTTAAACAGCGAGAGGAGAGCCAGATTTTCACAATTTAAAACACCGAGAAGAGAGCAGGAATTTCACAGTTTAAAACAGCGGGAGGAGATTAGGTTTTTCACAGCTTTAAACAGCTAGAGGAGAGCAGGGTTTTCACCATTTAAAACAGCAAGAGGAGAGTAGAAATTTCACAGTTTAAAACAGCGAGAGGCGAGCAGGGTTTTCACAGTTTAAGAAAGCGAGTGGAACCCAGGATTTTCAGAGTTTAAAACAGCAAGAGGAGACCCAGGATTTTCTGACTTTCAAACTGCGAGAGGATAGTCGGCTATTCACAGTTTAAAACAGCGAGAGGACATCACGAATTTCACTGTTTAAAACAGCGAGAGGACAGCACGATTTTCACAGTTTAAAACAGCGAGAGGGGAGCAGGGTTTTCACAGTTTAAAACAGAGAGAGGAGAGCCCGGTTTTCACAATTTATAACAACGAGAGATAGGCCGGGATTTACACAGATTAAAGCAGCGAGAGGAAGGCGGCATTTTCACAGTTCAAAACATCGAGTGGAGAGCTGGGTTTTCACTGTTTCAAACAACACAAGAGGGCCGGATTTTCACAGTTCAAAATAGCGAGGGGAGAGCGGGATTTTCACAGTTTAACACTGCTAGACGACATCGGGATTTTCACACTTTAAAACAGCGAGAGGAGAGCAGGAATTTCACATTTTAAAACAGCGAGAGGAGAGCAGGAATTTCACAGTTTAAAACAGCAAGAGGGGACCAGGATTTTCACATTTTAAAATAGCGAGTGGAGGGCAAGAATTTCACAGTTTAAAACAGCGAGAGGAAGGCAGGGTTTTCACTGTTTAAAACAGCGAGAGGAGAGCAGGTTTTCCACAGTTTAAAACGAGTGGTGAGCAGGATTTAAACAGTTTAAAACAACGAGAGGTGAGCAGGTTTCTCACAGTTTAAAACAGCGAGAGGAGAGCCTGGTTTTCACAGTATAAAACAGCGAGAGGAGAGCAGGGCTTTCACAGTTCAAAACAGCGAGAGGACAGCATGATTTACACTGTTTAAAACAGCGAAAGAACAGCACGAATTTCACAGTTTAAAACATAGAGAGGAGAGCCTGGTTTTCACAATTTATAACAACGAGAGATGGGCCGGGATTTTCACAGATTAAAACAGCGAGTGGAATGCAGCATTTTCACAGTTCAAAACAGCGAGTGGAGAGCCAGGTTTTCACTCTTTCAAACAACACAACAGGGCCGGATTTTCACAGTTCAAAATGGCGATGGGAGAGCGGGATTTTCACAGTTTAACACAGCGAGAGGACATCGGGATTTTCACACTTTAAAACAGCGAGAGGAGAGCAGGAATTTCACAGTTTAAAACAGCGAGAGGGGACCAGGATTTTCACAGTTTAAAATAGCGAGAGGAGAGCAGGAAGTTCACAGTTTAAAACAGCGAGAGGAAGGCAGGGTTTTCACTGTTTAAAACAGTGAGAGGAGAGCAGTTTTTTCACACTTTAAAACAGCGAGAGGAGAGCAGGTTTTACACAATTTAAAACAGCGAGAGGAGAGCAGGAATTTCAAGTTTAAAACAGCGAGAGGAGAGCAGGGTTTTCACAGTTTAAAACTGCGAGAGGAGAGCAGGGTTTTCACAGTTTAAAACAGCGAGAGGAGAGCAGGTTTTCCACAGTTTAAAACAACGAGTGGTGAGCAGGATTTAAACAGTTTAAAACAACGAGATGGGAGCAGGGTTCTCACAGTTTAAAACACCGAGAGGTGAACAGGTATTTCACAGTTTAAAACAGCGAGAGGAGAGCAGGAATTTCACAGTTCAAAACAGCGAGAGGATGGCAGGTATTTCACAGTTTAAAACAGCAAGAGGAGAGCAGGGTTTTCACAGTTTAAAACATCGAGAAGAGAGCAGGGTTTTCACATTTTAAAACAGCGAGAGGAGAGCAGGAATTTCACAGTTTAAAACAGCAAGAGGAGAGCAGGGTTTTCACTGTTTAAAACAGCGAGAGGAGAGCAGGAATTTCACAGTTTAAAACAGCGAGGGAAACGGAGGATTTTCACAGTTTAAAACAGCGAGGGGAGCGCAGGTTTTTCACTGTTTTAAACAGCTAGAGGATATTAGGTTTTTCACAGTTTAAAACAGCGAGAGGAAAGCAGTGTTTACACAGTTTAAAACAGCGAGTGGAGACCCAGGATTTTCAGAGTTTAAAACAGCGAGAGGAGAGTCGGATTTTCTGAGTTTTAAACAGCGAGAGGATAGTCGGCTATTCACAGTTTAAAACAGCGAGAGGACAGCACGATTTTCACTGTTTAAAACAGCGAGAGGACAGCACGATTTTCACAGTTTAAAACAGAGAGAGGAGAGCCAGGTTTTCACAATTTATAACAACGAGAGATGGGCCGGGATTTACACAGATTAAAGCAGCGAGAGGAAGGCGGCATTTTTACAGTTCAAAACATCGAGTGGAGAGCCGGGTTTTCACTGTTTCAAACAAAACAAGAGGGCCGGATTTTCACAGTTCAAAATAGCGAGGGGAGAGCGGGATTTTCACAGTTTAACACTGCGAGACGACATCGGGATTTTCACACTTTAAAACAGCGAGAGGAGAGCAGGAATCTCACAGTTTAAAACAGCGAGAGGAGAGCAGGAATTTCACAGTTTAAAACAGCAAGAGGGGACCAGGATTTTCACAGTTTAAAATAGCAAGTGGAGGGCAAGAATTTCACAGTTTAAAACAGCGAGAGGAAGGCAGGGTTTTCACTGTTTAAAACAGCGAGAGGAGAGCAGGTTTTCCACAGTTTAAAACGAGTGGTGAGCAGGATTTAAACAGTTTAAAACAACGAGAGGTGAGCAGGTTTTTCACAGTTTAAAACAGCGAGAGGAGAGCCTGGTTTTCACAGTTAAAAACAGCGAGAGGACAGCATGATTTTCACTGTTTAAAACAGCGAGAGGACAGCACGAATTTCACAGTTTAAAACATAGAGAGGAGAGCCAGGTTTTCACAATTTATAACAACGAGAGATGGGCCGGGATTTTCACAGATTAAAACAGCGAGAGGAATGCAGCATTTTCACAGTTCAAAACAGCGAGTGGAGAGCCAGGTTTTCACTCTTTCAAACAACACAACAGGGCCGGATTTTCACAGTTCAAAATGGCGAGGGGAGAGCGGGATTGTCACAGTTTAACACAGCGAGAGGACATCGGGATTTTCACACTTTAAAACAGCGAGAGGAGAGCAGGAATTTCACAGTTTAAAACAGCGAGAGGGGACCAGGATTTTCACAGTTTAAAATCGCGAGTGGAGAGCAGGAATTTCACAGTTTAAAACAGCGAGAGGAGAGCAGGAATTTCACAGTTTAAAACAGGGAGAGGGGACCAGGATTTTCACAGTTTAAAATAGCGAGTGGAGAGCAGGAAGTTCACAGTTTAAAACAGCGAGAGGAAGGCAGTGTTTTCACTGTTTAAAACGGTGAGAGGGGAGCAGTTTTTTCACACTTTAAAACAGCGAGAGGAGAGCAGGTTTTACACAATTTAAAACAGCGAGAGGAGAGCAGGAATTTCAAGTTTAAAACAGCGATAGGAGAGCAGCTTTTTCACAGTTTAAAACAGCGAGAGGAGAGCAGGGTTTTCACTGTTTAATACAGCGAGAGGAGAGCAGGAATTTCACAGTTTAAAACAGTGAGAGGAAAGCAGGGTTTTCACAGTTTAAAACAGCGAGAGGAGAGCAGGGTTTTCACAGTTTAAAACAGCGAGAGGCGAGCAGGTTTTCCACAGTTTAGAACAACGAGTGGTGAGCAGGATTTAAACAGTTTAAAACAACGAGAGGGGAGCAGGGTTCTCACAGTTTAAAACACCGAGAGGTGAGCAGGTATTTCACAGTTTAAAACAGCGAGAGGAGAGCAGGAATTTCACAGTTCAAAACAGCGAGAGGAGAGCAGGTATTTCACAGTTTAAAACAGCAAGAGGGAAACGCAGGATATTCACAGTTTAAAACAGCGATGGGAGCGCAGGTTTTTCACAGTTTTAAACAGCTAGAGGAGGGTAGGTTTTTCACAGTTTAAAACAGCGAGAGGACAGCAGTGTTTACACAGTTTAAAACAGCGAGTGGAGACCCAGGATTTTCAGAGTTTAAAACAGCGAGAGGAGAGCCGGATTTTCTGAGTTTTAAACAGCGAGAGCATAGTCGGCTATTCACAGATTAAAACAGCGAGAGGACAGCACGATTTTCACTGTTTAAAACAGCGAGAGGACAGCACGATTTTCACAGTTTAAAACAGCGAGTGGAGGGCAAGAATTTCACAGTTTAAAACAGCGAGATGAAGGCAGGGTTTTCACTGTTTAAAACAGTGAGAGGAGAGCAGGTTTTTCACTGTTTAAAACAGCGAGAGGAGAGCAGGTTTTCTACAGTTTAAAACGAGTGGTGAGCAGGATTTAAACAGTTTAAAACAACGTGAGGTGAGCAGGGTTTTCACAGTTTAAAACAGCGAGAGGAGAGCAGGTTTTTCACAGTTTAAAACAGCGAGAGGACAGCCTGGTTTTCACAGTATTAAACAGCGAGAGGAGAGCAGGGCTTTCACAGTTTGAAACAGCGAGAGGACAGCACGATTTTCACTGTTTAAAACAGCGAGAGGACAGCACGATTTTCACTGTTTAAAACAGCGAGAGGAGAGCACGATTTTCACTGTTTAAAACAGCGAGAGGACAGCACGATTTTCACTGTTTAAAACAGCGAGAGGACAGCACGAATTTCACAGTTTAAAACATAGAGAGGAGAGCCAGGTTTTCACAATTTATAACAACGAGAGATGGGTCGGGATTTTCACAGATTAAAACAGCGAGAGGAAGGCAGCATTTTCACAGTTCAAAACAGCGA
The DNA here is from genome assembly GCA_026770705.1 of Isurus oxyrinchus. Taxonomy (NCBI): domain Eukaryota; kingdom Metazoa; phylum Chordata; class Chondrichthyes; order Lamniformes; family Lamnidae; genus Isurus; species Isurus oxyrinchus. The sequence continues at coordinate 53,525 of JANJGN010002401.1, forward strand.
GTGGAGAGCCAGGTTTTCACTCTTTCAAACAACACAACAGGGCCGGATTTTCACAGTTCAAAATAGCGAGGGGAGAGCGGGATTTTCACAGTTTAACACAGCGAAAGGACATCGGGATTTTCACACTTTATAACAGCGAGAGGAGAGCAGGAATTTCACAGTTTAAAACTGCGAGAGGAGAGCAGGAATTTCACAGTTTAAAACAGCGAGAGGAAGGCAGGGTTTTCACTGTTTAAAACAGCGAGAGGAGAGCAGTTTTTTCACACTTTAAAACAGCGAGGGGAGAGCTGGGTTTTCACTGTTTAAAACAGCGAGAGGAGAGCAGGAATTTCACAGTTTAAAACAGCGAGAGGAGAGCAGGGTTTTCACAGTTTAAAACAGCGAGAGGAGAGCAGGTTTTCCACAGTTTAAAACAACGAGTGGTGAGCAGGATTTAAACAGTTTAAAACAACGAGAGGGGAGCACTGTTCTCACAGTTTAAAACAGCGAGAGGAGAGCAGGAATTTCACAGTTCAAAACAGTGAGAGGAGAGCAGGGTTTTCACTGTTTAAAACAGCGAGAGGAGAGCAGGTATTTCACAGTTTAAAACAGCAAGAGGAGAGCAGGGTTTTCACAGTTTAAAACATCGAGAAGAGAGCAGTGTTTTCACAGTTTAAAACAGCGAGCGGAGAGCAGGTTTTCCACAGTTTAAAACAGCGAGAGGAGAGCAGGATTTTCACAGTTTAAAACAGCGAGAGGAGAGCAGGGTTTTCACAGTTAAAAACAGCGAGAGTAGAGCAGGAATTTCACAGTTTAAAACAGCGAGAGGAGAGCAGGAATTTCACAGTTTAAAACAGTGAGAGGAAAGCAGGGTTTTCACAGTTTAAAACAGCGAGAGGAGAGCAGGGTTTTCACAGTTTAAAACAGCGAGAGGAGAGCAGGTTTTCCACAGTTTAAAACAACGAGTGGTGAGCAGGATTTAAACAGTTTAAAACAACGAGAGGGGAGCAGGGTTCTCACAGTTTAAAACACCGAGAGGTGAGCAGGTATTTCACAGTTTAAAACAGCGAGAGGAGAGCAGGAATTTCACAGTTCAAAACAGCGAGAGGAGAGGAGGTATTTCACAGTTTAAAACAGCAAGAGGAAAGCAGGGTTTTCACAGTTTAAAACATCGAGAAGAGAGCAGGGTTTTCACAATTTAAAACAGCGAGAGGAGAGCAGGAATTTCACAGTTTAAAACGGCAAGAGGAGAGCAGGGTTTTCACTGTTGAAAACAGCGAGGGGAGAGCAGGAATTTCACAGTTTAAAACAGCGAGGGAAACGCAGGATATTCACAGTTTAAAACAGCGATGGGAGCGCAGGTTTTTCACAGTTTTAAACAGCTAGAGGAGGGTAGGTTTTTCACAGTTTAAAACAGCGAGAGGACAGCAGTGTTTACACAGTTTAAAACAGCGAGTGGAGACCCAGGATTTTCAGAGTTTAAAACAGCGAGAGGAGAGCCGGATTTTCTGAGTTTTAAACAGCGAGAGCATAGTCGGCTATTCACAGATTAAAACAGCGAGAGGACAGCACGATTTTCACAGTTTAAAACAGCGAGAGGACAGCACGATTTTCACAGTTTAAAACAGAGAGAGGAGAGCCAGGTTTTCACAATTTATAACAACGAGAGATGGGCCGGGATTTACACAGATTAAAGCAGCGAGAGGAAGGCGGCATTTTCACAGTTCAAAACAGCGAGTGGAGAGCCGGGTTTTCACGGTTTCAAACAACACAAGAGGGCCGGATTTTCACAGTTCAAAATACCGAGAGGAGAGCAGGATTTTCACAGTTTAACACTGCGAGAGGACATCGGGATTTTCACACTTTAAAACAGCGAGAGGAGAGCAGGAATTTCACAGTTTAAAACGGCGAGAGGGGACCAGGATTTTCACACTTTAAAACAGCGAGAGGAGAGCAGGAATTTCACAGTTTAAAACGGCGAGAGGGGACCAGGATTTTCACAGTTTAAAACAGCGAGATGAAGGCAGGGTTTTCACTGTTTAAAACAGCGAGAGCAGAGCAGGTTTTTCACAGTTTAAAACAGCGAGAGGAGAGCAGGTTTTCCACAGTTTAAAATGAGTGGTGAGCAGGATTTAAACAGTTTAAAACAACGAGAGGTGAGCAGGGTTTTCACAGTTTAAAACAGCGAGAGGAGAGCAGGTTTTTCACAGTTTAAAACAGCGAGAGGACAGCCTGGTTTTCACAGTATTAAACAGCGAGAGGAGAGCAGGGCTTTCACAGTTTAAAACAGCGAGAGGACAGCACGAATTTCACAGTTTAAAACACAGAGAGGAGAGCCAGGTTTTCACAATTTATAACAACGAGAGATGGGTCGGGATTTTCACAGATTAAAACAGCGAGAGGAAGGCAGCATTTTCACAGTTCAAAACAGCGAGTGGAGAGCCAGGTTTTCACTCTTTCAAACAACACAACAGGGCCGGATTTTCACAGTTCAAAATAGCGAGGGGAGAGCGGGATTTTCACAGTTTAACACAGCGAAAGGACATCGGGATTTTCACACTTTATAACAGCGAGAGGAGAGCAGGAATTTCACAGTTTAAAACTGCGAGAGGAGAGCAGGAGTTTCACAGTTTAAAACAGCGAGAGGGGACCAGGATTTTCACACTTTAAAATAGCGAGTGGAGAGCAGGAATTTCACAGTTTAAAACAGCGAGAGGAAGGCAGGGTTTTCACTGTTTAAAGCAGCGAGAGGAGAGCAGTTTTTTCACACTTTAAAACAGCGAGGGGAGAGCAGGGTTTTCACTGTTTAAAACAGCGAGAGGAGAGCAGCTTTTTCACAGTTTAAAACAACTAGAGGAGAGCAGGGTTTTCACTGTTTAAAACAGCGAGAGGAGAGCAGGAATTTCACAGTTTAAAACAGCGAGAGGAGAGCAGGTATTTCACAGTTTAAAACAGCAAGAGGAGAGCAGGGTTTTCACAGTTTAAAACATCGAGAAGAGAGCAGGGTTTTCACAGTTTAAAACAGCGAGCGGAGAGCAGGTTTTCCACAGTTTAAAACAGCGAGAGGAGAGCAGATTTTCACAGTTTAAAACAGCGAGAGGAGAGCAGGGTTTTCACAGTTAAAAACAGCGAGAGTAGAGCAGGAATTTCACAGTTTAAAACAGCGAGAGGAGAGCAGGAATTTCACAGTTTAAAACAGCGAGAGGAGAGCAGTGTTTTTCACAGTTTAAAACAGCGAGAGGACAGCAGTGTTTTCACAGTTTAAAACAGAGAGTGGAGACGTAGGATTTTCAGAGTTTAAAACAGCGAGCGGAGAGCAGGTTTTCCACAGTTTAAAACAGCGAGAGGAGAGCAGGATTTTCACAGTTTAAAACAGCGAGAGGAGAGCAGGGTTTTCACAGTTAAAAACAGCGAGAGTAGAGCAGGAATTTCACAGTTTAAAACAGCGAGAGGAGAGCAGGAATTCCACAGTTTAAAACAGTGAGAGGAAAGCAGGGTTTTCACAGTTTAAAACAGCGAGAGGAGAGCAGGGTTTTCACAGTTTAAAACAGCGAGAGGAGAGCAGGTTTTCCACAGTTTAAAACAACGAGTGGTGAGCAGGATTTAAACAGTTTAAAACAACGAGAGGGGAGCAGGGTTCTCACAGTTTAAAACACCGAGAGGTGAGCAGGTATTTCACAGTTTAAAACAGCGAGAGGAGAGCAGGAATTTCACAGTTCAAAACAGCGAGAGGAGAGGAGGTATTTCACAGTTTAAAACAGCAAGAGGAAAGCAGGGTTTTCACAGTTTAAAACATCGAGAAGAGAGCAGGGTTTTCACAATTTAAAACAGCGAGAGGAGAGCAGGAATTTCACAGTTTAAAACGGCAAGAGGAGAGCAGGGTTTTCACTGTTGAAAACAGCGAGAGGAGAGCAGGAATTTCACAGTTTAAAACAGCGAGGGAAACGCAGGATATTCACAGTTTAAAACAGCGATGGGAGCGCAGGTTTTTCACAGTTTTAAACAGCTAGAGGAGGGTAGGTTTTTCACAGTTTAAAACAGCGAGAGGACAGCAGTGTTTACACAGTTTAAAACAGCGAGTGGAGACCCAGGATTTTCAGAGTTTAAAACAGCGAGAGGAGAGCCGGATTTTCTGAGTTTTAAACAGCGAGAGCATAGTCGGCTATTCACAGATTAAAACAGCGAGAGGACAGCACGATTTTCACTGTTTAAAACAGCGAGAGGACAGCACGATTTTCACAGTTTAAAACAGAGAGAGGAGAGCCAGGTTTTCACAATTTATAACAACGAGAGATGGGCCGGGATTTACACAGATTAAAGCAGCGAGAGGAAGGCGGCATTTTCACAGTTCAAAACAGCGAGTGGAGAGCCGGGTTTTCACGGTTTCAAACAACACAAGAGGGCCGGATTTTCACAGTTCAAAATACCGAGAGGAGAGCAGGATTTTCACAGTTTAACACTGCGAGAGGACATCGGGATTTTCACACTTTAAAACAGCGAGAGGAGAGCAGGAATTTCACAGTTTAAAACGGCGAGAGGGGACCAGGATTTTCACACTTTAAAACAGCGAGAGGAGAGCAGGAATTTCACAGTTTAAAACGGCGAGAGGGGACCAGGATTTTCACAGTTTAAAACAGCGAGATGAAGGCAGGGTTTTCACTGTTTAAAACAGCGAGAGGAGAGCAGGTTTTTCACAGTTTAAAACAGCGAGAGGAGAGCAGGTTTTCCACAGTTTAAAACGAGTGGTGAGCAGGATTTAAACAGTTTAAAACAACGAGAGGTGAGCAGGGTTTTCACAGTTTAAAACAGCGAGAGGAGAGCAGGTTTTTCACAGTTTAAAACAGCGAGAGGACAGCCTGGTTTTCACAGTATTAAACAGCGAGAGGAGAGCAGGGCTTTCACAGTTTAAAACAGCGAGAGGACAGCACGAATTTCACAGTTTAAAACACAGAGAGGAGAGCCAGGTTTTCACAATTTATAACAACGAGAGATGGGTCGGGATTTTCACAGATTAAAACAGCGAGAGGAAGGCAGCATTTTCACAGTTCAAAACAGCGAGTGGAGAGCCAGGTTTTCACTCTTTCAAACAACACAACAGGGCCGGATTTTCACAGTTCAAAATAGCGAGGGGAGAGCGGGATTTTCACAGTTTAACACAGCGAAAGGACATCGGGATTTTCACACTTTATAACAGCGAGAGGAGAGCAGGAATTTCACAGTTTAAAACTGCGAGAGGAGAGCAGGAGTTTCACAGTTTAAAACAGCGAGAGGGGACCAGGATTTTCACACTTTAAAATAGCGAGTGGAGAGCAGGAATTTCACAGTTTAAAACAGCGAGAGGAAGGCAGGGTTTTCACTGTTTAAAGCAGCGAGAGGAGAGCAGTTTTTTCACACTTTAAAACAGCGAGGGGAGAGCAGGGTTTTCACTGTTTAAAACAGCGAGAGGAGAGCAGGTATTTCACAGTTTAAAACAGCAAGAGGAGAGCAGGGTTTTCACAATTTAAAACATCGAGAAGAGAGCAGGGTTTTCACAGTTTAAAACAGCGAGCGGAGAGCAGGTTTTCCACAGTTTAAAACAGCGAGAGGAGAGCAGGATTTTCACAGTTTAAAACAGCGAGAGGAGAGCAGGGTTTTCACAGTTAAAAACAGCGAGAATAGAGCAGGAATTTCACAGTTTAAAACAGCGAGAGGAGAGCAGGAATTTCACAGTTTAAAACAGCGAGAGGAGAGCAGGGTTTTTCACAGTTTAAAACAGCGAGAGGACAGCAGTGTTTTCACAGTTTAAAACAGAGAGTGGAGACGTAGGATTTTCAGAGTTTAAAACAGCGAGAGGAGAGCCGGATTTTCTGAGTTTTAAACAGCGAGAGGATAGTCGGCTATTCACTGTTTAAAACAGCGAGAGGACAGCACGATTTTCACTGTTTAAAACAGCGAGAGGACAGCGCGATTTTCACAGTTTAAAACAGAGAGAGGAGAGCCAGGTTTTCACAATTTATAACAACGAGAGATGGGCTGGGATTTTCACAGATTAAAGCAGCGAAAGGAAGGCGGCATTTTCACAGTTCAAAACAGCGAGTGGTGAGCCGGGTTTTCACTGTTTCAAACAACACAAGAGGGCCGGATTTTCACAGTTCAAAATAGCAAGGGGAGAGCAGGATTTTCACAGTTTAACACTGCGAGAGGACATCGGGATTTTCACACTTTAAAACAGCGAGAGGAGAGCAGGAATTTCACAGTTTAAAACAGCGTTGGAGAGGAGGGTTTTCACAGTTTAAAGCAGCGAGAAGGGGTTTTCACAGTTTAAAGCAGCGAGAGGAGAGGAAGGTTTTCACAGTTTAAAACAGCGAGAGGCGAGCTGGTTTTCCACAGTTTAAAACAATGAGTTGTGAGCAGGATTTAAACAGTTTAAAACAACGAGAGAGGAGCAGGGTTTTCACAGTTTAAAACACCGAGAGGTTAGCAGGTTTTTCACAGTTTAAAACACCGAGAGGTGAGCAGGTTTTTCACAGTTTAAAACAGCGAGAGGAGAGCAGGAATTTCACAGTTTAAAACAGCGAGAGGAGAGCAGGGTTTTCACAGTTTAAAACAGCGAGAGGGGAGCAGGAATTTCACAGTTTAAAACAGCGAGGGGAGAGCAGGATTTTCACAGTTTAAAACAGCGGGAGGAGAGTAGGTTTTTCACAGTTTTAAACAGCTAGAGGAGAGCAGGGTTTTCACAGTTTAGAACAGCGAGAGGAGAGCAGGTTTTTCAAATTTTAAAACAGCGAGAGGACAGCAGTGTTTTCACGGTTTAAAACAGCGAGTGGAGACCCAGTATTTTCAGAGTTTAAAACATCGAGAGGAGAGCAGGAATTTCACAGTTTAAAACAGCGAAAGGACAGCACGATTTTCACAGTTTTAAACAGCGAGAGGAGAGCAGGATTTTCACAGTTTAAAACAGCGAGAGGAGAGAAGGGTTTTCACAGTTTAAGAAAGCGAGTGGAACCCAGGATTTTCACAGTTTAAAACAGCGAGTGTAGAGCTGTGATTTTCACCGTTTAAAACAGCGTGAAGTGAGCAGGATTTTCACAGTTTAAAGCAGTGAGAGGAGAGCAGGATTTTCACAGTTTAAAACAGCGAGAGGAGAGCTGGATTTTCACAGTTTAAAACAGCGAGAGGAAAGCAGAGTTTTAACAGATTAAAACAACGAGAGGTGAGCTTGGGTGTTCACAGTTTAAAACAGCGAGAGGAGAGCCAGAGTTTCACAATTTAAAACAGAGAGAGGAGAGCAGAATTTTCACAGTTTAAAACAGCGAGAGGAGAGCCAGATTTTCACAGTTTAAAACAGCGAGAGGAGAGCTGGGATTTTCACAGTTTAAAACAGCGAGAGGAGAGCAGGATTTTCACAGCATAAAACAGCCAGACGAAAGCTGGATTTTCACACTTTAAAACAGCGAGAGGAGAGCTGGGATTTTCACAGTTAAAAACAACCAGAGGAGAGGTGGGATTTTCACAGTTTTAAACAGCCAGAGGAGAGCCTGGATTTTCACAGTTTACAAACAGCGAGAGGTGAGCTGGATTTTCAGAGTTTAAAACAGCGATTGAAGCGCCAGATTTTCACAGTGTAAAACAGCGAGAGGAGAGCTGGGACTTTCACAGTTTAAAATAGCAAGAGGAGAGACGGGATTTTAAAAGTTTCAAACGGTGGGAGGAAAGCAGAATTTTCACAGTTTAAAACAGCGAGAGGTCAGCAGGATTTTCAGATTTCAGATCAGCGAAAGTAGAGGAGGATTTTCACAGTTTAAACCAGCGAGAGTAGAGCTGGGAATTTCACAATTGAAAACACCGAGAGGAGAGCAGGATTTTCACTGTATAAACAGCGAGAAGCGAGCTGGATTTTCACATTTTAAAACAGCGATTCTAGAGCAGGATTTTGCAAGTTTAAAACAGCGAGAGGAGAGCAGGATTTGCACAGTTTAAAACAGCCAGAGGAGAGCAGGTATTTTGCAGTTTAAATCAGCGAGAGGAGAGCAGGTATTTTCACAGTTTAAAACAGTGAGAGGAGAGCAGGATTTTCACAGATTAAAACAGCGAGAGGGGAGCAGGATTTTCACAGTTTAAAGCTGCGAGAGGGGAGCCGGATATTCACAGTTTAAAACAGCGAGAGTTGATCTTGGATTTTCACAGTGTAAAACAGCGAGAGGAGAGCAGGATTTTCATTGTTTAAAACAGCGAGAGGAGAGCTGGGATTTTCACAGTTTAAAACAGCAATAGGAGAGCTGGGATTTTCACAGTTTAAAACAGCAAGATGAGAGATGGGATTTTAAAGGTTTCAAACGGCGGGAGGAAAGCAGAATTTTCATTGTTTAAAACAGCGAGTGGAGAGCAGGATTATCACAGTTTAAAACAGCAAGTGGAGAGCAGCATTTTCACAGTTTAAAACGGCGAAAGGAGAGCCTGGATTTTCACAGTTTACAGACAGCGAGAGGTGAGATTGATTTTCAGAGTTTAGAACAGCGAAAGTAGAGCAGGATTTTCACAGTTTAAAACAGCGAGAGGAGAGCTGGTAATTTCACAACTGAAAACACCGAGAGGTGAGCAGGATTTGCACAGCACAAATCAGCGAGAGGAGAGCAGGATTTTCACTGCATAAAACAGCCAGACGAAAGCTGGATTTGAACACTTTAAATCAGCGAGAGGATGAGCTGGCATTTTCACAGTTAAAAACAGCCAGAGGAGAGGTGGGATTTTCACAGTTTTAAACAGCGAGAGGAGAGCCTGGATTTTCACTGTTTAAAACAGCGAGAGGTGAGCAGGATATTCACAGTTTAAAACAGCGAGAGGGAAGCAGGATTTTCACAGTTTAAAACACCGAGAGGAGAGCAGGATTTTCACAGTATGAAACAGCGAGAGGAAACCCGTATATTCACAGTTTAAAACACCGAGAGGAGAGCAGGATTTTCACAGTATGAAACAGCGAGAGGAAACCCGTATATTCACAGTTTAAAACAGCGAGAGGTGAGCAACATTTTCACAGTTTAAAACAGCGAGAGGAGAGCAGAAGTAAAGACAAAACAAAACTGCGGATGCTGGAAATCCAAAACAAAAACAGAATTACCTGGAAAAACTCAGCAGGTCTGGCAGCATCGGCGGAGAAGAAAAGAGTTGACGTTTCGAGTCTTCATGACCCTTCGACAGAGAGGAGAGCAGTATTTTCACAGTTTAATACTGCGAGAGGACAGGTGGATTTTCACAGTATAAAGCATCGAGATGGAAGCAGGATTTTCACAGTTTATAACAGCGAGAGGAAAAACCGGGATTTTCATAGTTTAAAACAGCAAGCGGAGAGCCGGATTTTCACAGTTTAAAACAGTGAGAGGTGAGCAACATTTTGACACTTTAAAACAGCCAGTGGAGAGCAGGATTTTCACAGTTTAAAACAGTGAGAGGTGAGCAACATTTTGACACTTTAAAACAGCCAGTGGAGAGCAGGATTTTCACAGTTTAAAACAGCGAGAGGAGAGCAGTATTTTCACAGTTTAAAAATGCGAGAGGACAGGTGGATTTTCACAGTATAAAACATCGAGAGGGAAGCAGGATTTTCATAGTTTAAAACAGCGAGCGGAGAGCCGGATTTTCACAGTTTAAAACAGCGAGAGGAGAGCAGGGTTTTCACAGTTTAAAACAACGAGAAGAGAGCTGTGATTTTTACCGTTTCAAATACTGAGAGGAGTGCTGCGATTTTCACAGTTGAAAACAGGGAGATGTTGGCCAGGATTTTCGCATTTTCAGACAGCGAGAGGACAGCAGGATTTTCACAGGTTAAATCAGCGAGAGGAGAGCACGATTTTCACAATATTAAACAGCGAGAGGTGTGCAGTATTTTCACAGTTTAAAACCGCGAGAGGGAAGCAGGATTTTCACAGTTTAAAACAGCGAGAGGAGAGAAGGATATTCACGGATTAAAACAGCGAGAGGAGAGCAGGAATTTCACAGTTTGAAACAGCGAGAGTAGAGCTGGGATTTTCACCGTTTAAAACAGTGAGAGGGGAGCAGGTTTTTCACACTTTAAAACAGCGAGAGTAGAGCTGGGATTTTCACACTTTAAAACAATGAGAAGTGAGCAGGATTTTCACACTTTAAAACAGCGAGAGGAAAGCAGGATTTTCACAGTTTAAAACACCGAGAGGAGAGCAGGATTTTCAAAGTTTTAATCAGCGAGAGGGGAGCCGCGATTTTCACAGTTTTGAAACAGCCAGAGGAGCGCAGGATTTTCACTGTTTAAAACAGCGAAAGGAGAGCAGGAATTTCACAGTTTAAAACAGCGAGACGTGAGCTGGGATTTTCACAGTATTGAAGCAGCCAGAGGGGAGCAGGATTTTCACTGTTGAAAACAGCGAGCAGAGAGCCGGATTTTCACACTTTAAAACAATGCGAGGTGAGCACGATTTTCACAGTGTAAAACAATGAGAGGAGAGCTGTGATTTTTACCGTTTCAAACACCGAGAGGAGTGCTGTGATTTTCACAGTTGAAAACAGGGAGATGTTGGCCAGGATTTTCGCATTTTAAAACAGCGACCAGAGAGCAGGATTTTCACAGGTTAAATCTGCGAGAGAAGAGCTCGATTTTCACAATATAAAACAGCGAGAGGTGTGCAGTATTTTCACAGTTTAAAACCGCGAGAGACATCTGGATTTTCACAGTTTAAAACAGCGAGAGGGAAGCAGGATTTTCGCAGTTTAAAACAGCAAGAGTAGAGCCGGGATTTTCACATTTTAAAAGAGCCAGAGGAGAGCAGGATTTTCACAGTTTAAAACAGCGAGAGGAGAGCAGGATTTTCACAGTTTAAAACAGCGAGAGGGAAGCAGGATTTTCGCAGGTTAAAACAGCGAGAGGAGAGCTGGGATTTTCACAGTTTAAAACAGGGAGTTGTTGGCCAGGATTTTTGCATTTTAAAACAGCGAGAGGCAAGCAGGATTTTCACAGGTTAAATCTGCGAGAGAAGAGCACGATTTTCACAATATAAAACAGCGAGAGGTGAGCTCGATTTTCACAGTTTAAAACCGCGAGAGTCATCTGGATTGTCACAGTTTAAAACAGCGAGAGGGAAGCAGGATTTTCTCAGTTTAAAACAGTGAGAGGGAAGCAGGATTTTCGCAGTTTAAAACAGCAAGAGTAGAGCCGGGATTTTCACATTTTAAAAGAGCCAGAGGAGAGCAGGATTTTCACAGTTTAAAACAGCGAGAGGAGAGCAGGATTTTCACAGTTTAAAACAGCGAGAGGGAAGCAGGATTTTCACAATATTAAACAGCGAGAGGTGTGCAGTATTTTCACAGTTTAAAACCGCGAGAGGGAAGCAGGATTTTCACAGTTTAAAACAGCGAGAGGAGAGAAGGATATTCACGGATTAAAACAGCGAGAGGAGAGCAGGAATTTCACAGTTTGAAACAGCGAGAGTAGAGCTGGGATTTTCACAATATAAAACAGCGAGAGGTGAGCTCGATTTTCACAGTTTAAAACCGCGAGAGTCATCTGGATTGTCACAGTTTAAAACAGCGAGAGGGAAGCAGGATTTTCTCAGTTTAAAACAGTGAGAGGAGATCAGGAATTTCACAGTTTAAAACAGCGAGGGAGAGCAGCATTTTCACAGTCTACAACAACGAGAGGTGAGCTGTGATTTTTACCGTTTGAAACAGCGAGAGGATTGCTGCGATTTTCACTGTTGAAAACAGGGAGATGTTGGCCAGGATTTTCGCATTTTAAAACAGCGAGAGGAGAGCTGAATTTTCACAGGTTAAAACAGCGAGAGGAGAGCAGGATTTTTGCAGGTTAAAACAGCGAGAGGAGAGCTGGGATTTTCACAGTTTAAAACAGGGGGATGTTGACATGGATTTTTGCATTTTAAAACAGCGAGAGACAAGCAGGATTTTCACAGGTTAAATCTGTGAGAGAAGAGCACGATTTTCACAATATAAAACAGCAAGAGGTGTGCAGTATTTTCACAGTTTAAAACTGCGAGAGTCATCTGGATTTTCACAGTTTGAAACAGCGAGAGGGAAGCAGGATTTTCTCAGTTTAAAACAGTGAGAGGAGAGCAGGAATTTCACAGTTTAAAACAGCGAGAGGAGAGCAGGATTTTCACAGTTTAAAGCTGCAAGAGGGGAGCCGGATATTCACAGTTTAAAACAGCGAGAGTTGATCTTGGATTTTCACAGTGTAAAACAGCGAGAGGGGAGCAGGATTTTCATTGTTTAAAACAGCGAGAGGAGAGCTGGGATTTTCACAGTTTAAAACAGCAATAGGAGAGCTGGGATTTTCATAGTTTAAAACAGCAAGATGAGAGATGGGATTTTAAAGGTTTCAAATGGCGGGAGGAAAGCAGAATTTTCATTGTTTAAAACAGCGAGTGGAGAGCAGGATTATCACAGTTTAAAACAGCGAGTGGAGAGCAGCATTTTCACAGTTTAAAACGGCGAAAGGAGAGCCTGGATTTTCACAGTTTACAGACAGCGAGAGGTGAGATTAATTTTCAGAGTTTAGAACAGCGAAAGTAGAGCAGGATTTTCACAGTTTAAAACAGCGAGAGGAGAGCTGGTAATTTCACAACTGAAAACACCGAGAGGTGAGCAGGATTTGCACAGCATAAATCAGCGAGAGGAGAGCAGGATTTTCACTGCATAAAACAGCCAGACGAAAGCTGGATTTGAACACTTTAAATCAGCGAGAGGATGAGCTGGCATTTTCACAGTTAAAAACAGCCAGAGGAGAGGTGGGATTTTCACAGTTTTAAACAGCGAGAGGAGAGCCTGGATTTTCACTGTTTAAAACAGCGAGAGGTGAGCAGGATATTCACAGTTTAAAACAGCGAGAGGGAAGCAGGATTTTCACAGTATGAAAGAGCGAGAGGAAACCCGTATATTCACAGTTTAAAACACCGAGAGGAGAGCAGGATTTTCACAGTATGAAACAGCGAGAGGAAACCCGTATATTCACAGTTTAAAACAGCGAGAGGTGAGCAACATTTTCACAGTTTAAAACAGCGAGAGGAGAGCAGGTTTTTCACAGTTTAAAACAGCGAGAGGAGAGCAGTATTTTCACAGTTTAATACTGCGAGAGGACAGGTGGATTTTCACAGTATAAAGCATCGAGATGGAAGCAGGATTTTCACAGTTTATAACAGCGAGAGGAAAAACCGGGATTTTCATAGTTTAAAACAGCAAGCGGAGAGCCGGATTTTCACAGTTTAAAACAGTGAGAGGTGAGCAACATTTTGACACTTTAAAACAGCCAGTGGAGAGCAGGATTTTCACAGTTTAAAACAGCGAGAGGAGAGCAGTATTTTCACAGTTTAAAAATGCGAGAGGACAGGTGGATTTTCACAGTATAAAACATCGAGAGGGAAGCAGGATTTTCATAGTTTAAAACAGCGAGCGGACAGCCGGATTTTCACAGTTTAAAACAGCGAGAGGAGAGCAGGGTTTTCACAGTTTAAAACAACGAGAAGAGAGCTGTGATTTTTACCGTTTGAAACAGCGAGAGGATTGCTGCGATTTTCACTGTTGAAAACAGGGAGATGTTGGCCAGGATTTTCGCATTTTAAAACAGCGAGAGGACAGCTGAATTTTCACAGGTTAAAACAGCGAGAGGAGAGCAGGATTTTTGCAGGTTAAAACAGCGAGAGGTGAGCTGGGATTTTCACAGTTTAAAACAGGGGGATGTTGACATGGATTTTTGCATTTTAAAACAGCGAGAGGCAAGCAGGATTTTCACAGGTTAAATCTGTGAGAGAAGAGCACGATTTTCACAATATAAAACAGTGAGACGTGTGCAGTATTTTCACAGTTTAAAACTGCGAGAGTCATCTGGATTTTCACAGTTTAAAACAACGAGAGGGAAGCAGGATTTTCACAGTTTAAAACACCGAGAGGAGAGCAGGATTTTCACAGTTTAAAACACCGAGAGGAGAGCAGGATTTTCATAGTTTAAAACACCGAGAGGAGAGCAGGATTTTCATAGTTTTAATCAGCGAAGGTGAGCCGGGATTTTCACAGTTTTGAAACAGCCAGAGGAGCGCTGGAATTTTACTGTTTAAAACAGCGAGAGGAGAGCAGGCATTTCACAGTTTAAAACAGCGAGAGTAGAGCTGGGATTTGCACCGTTTAAAACAGCGTGAAGTGAGCAGGATTTTCACAGTTTAAAGCAGTGAGAGGTGAGCAGGATTTTCACAGTTTAAAACAGCAAGAGGAGAGCAGGTATTTCACAGTTTAAAACAGCGAGAGTAGAGCTGGGATTGTCACCGTTTAAAACAGCATGAAGTGAGCAGGATTTTAACAGTTTAAAGCAGGGAGAGGTGAGCGGGATTTTCTCAGTTTAAAACAGCGAGAGGTGAGAAGGGATTTTCACAGTTTAAAACAGTGAGAGGGGAGCAGGGTTTTCACAGTTTAAAACAACGAGAAGAGAGCTGTGATTTTTACCGTTTCAAATACTGAGAGGAGTGCTGTGATTTTCACAGTTGAAAACAGGGAGATGTTTCCCAGGATTTTCGCATTTTCAGACAGCGAGAGGACAGCAGGATTTTCACAGGTTAAATCAGCGAGAGGAGAGCACGATTTTCACAATATTAAACAGCGAGAGGTGTGCAGTATTTTCACAGTTTAAAACCGCGAGAGGGAAGAAGGAATTTCACAGTTTGAAACAGCGAGAGTAGAGCTGGGATTTTCACCGTTTAAAACAGCATGAAGTGAGCAGGATTTTCTCAGTTTAAAACAGCGAGAGGTGAGAAGGGATTTTCACAGTTTAAAACAGTGAGAGGGGAGCAGGATTTTCACACTTTAAAACAGCGAGAGTAGAGCTGGGATTTTCACACTTTAAAACAATGAGAAGTGAGCAGGATTTTCACACTTTAAAACAGCGAGAGGAAAGCAGGATTTTCACAGTTTAAAACACCGAGAGGAGAGCAGGATTTTCAAAGTTTTAATCAGCGAGAGGGGAGCCGCGATTTTCACAGTTTTGAAACAGCCAGAGGAGAGCAGGATTTTCACTGTTTAAAACAGCGAAAGGAGAGCAGGAATTTCACAGTTTAAAACAGCGAGACGTGAGCTGGGATTTTCACAGTATTGAAGCAGCCAGAGGGGAGCAGGATTTTCACTGTTGAAAACAGCGAGCAGAGAGCCGGATTTTCACACTTTAAAACAAGGCGAGGTGAGCACGATTTTCACAGTGTAAAACAATGAGAGGAGAGCTGTGATTTTTACCGTTTCAAACAGCGAGAGGAGTGCTGTGATTTTCACAGTTGAAAACAGGGAGATGTTGGCCAGGATTTTCGCATTTTAAAACAGCGACCAGAGAGCAGGATTTTCACAGGTTAAATCTGCGAGAGAAGAGCTCGATTTTCACAATATAAAACAGCGAGAGGTGTGCAGTATTTTCACAGTTTAAAACCGCGAGAGACATCTGGATTTTCACAGTTTAAAACAGCGAGAGGGAAGCAGGATTTTCGCAGTTTAAAACAGCAAGAGTAGAGCCGGGATTTTCACATTTTAAAAGAGCCAGAGGAGAGCAGGATTTTCACAGTTTAAAACAGCGAGAGGAGAGCAGGATTTTCACTGTTTAAAACAGCGAGAGGGAAGCAGGATTTTCGCAGGTTAAAACAGCGAGAGGAGAGCTGGGATTTTCACAGTTTAAAACAGGGAGTTGTTGGCCAGGATTTTTGCATTTTAAAACAGCGAGAGGCAAGCAGGATTTTCACAGGTTAAATCTGCGAGAGAAGAGCACGATTTTCACAGTTTAAAACTGCGAGAGTCATCTGGATTGTCACAGTTTAAAACAGCGAGAGGGAAGCAGGATTTTCTCAGTTTAAAACAGTGAGAGGAGATCAGGAATTTCACAGTTTAAAACAGCGAGAGGAGAGCAGCATTTTCACAGTCTACAACAACGAGAGGTGAGCTGTGATTTTTACCGTTTGAAACAGCGAGAGGATTGCTGCGATTTTCACTGTTGAAAACAGGGAGATGTTGGCCAGGATTTTCGCATTTTAAAACAGCGAGAGGTGTGCAGTATTTTCACAGTTTAAAACATCGAGAGGGAAGCAGGATTTTCGCAGTTTGAAACAGTGAGAGGAGAGCCGGGATTTTCACATTTTAAAAGAGCCAAAGGAGAGCAGGATTTTCACAGTTTAAAACAGCGAGAGGAGAGCAGGATTTTCACAGTTAAAACAGCGAGAGGAGAGCCCGATATTCAAAGTTTAAAACACCGAGAGGTGAGCTGGGATTTTCACAGTTTAAAAAAGCGAGAGGTGAGCTGGGATTTACACAGTTTAAAACAGCCAGAGGAGAGCCGGATTTTCACAGTTTAAAAGACTGAGAGCTGACCCTGAATTTCACAGTTTAAAACAACGAGAGGAAAGCAGGATTTTCACACTTTAAAACACCGAGAGGAGAGCAGGATTTTTACAGTTTTAATCAGCGAAGGTGAGCCGGGATTTTCACAGTTTTGAAACAGCCAGAGGAGCGCGGGATTTTTACTGTTTAAAACAGCGAGAGGAGAGCAGGAATTTCACAGTTTAAAACAGCGAGAGGTGTGCTGGGATTTGCACCGTTTAAAACAGCGTGTAGTGAGCAGGATTTTCACAGTTTAAAGCAGTGAGAGGTGAGCAGGAATTTCACAGTTGAAAACAGCGAGAGTAGAGCTGGGATTTTCACCGTTTAAAACAGCATGAAGTGAGCAGGACTTTAACAGTTTAAAGCAGGGAGAAGTGAGCAGGATTTTCTCAGTTTAAAACAGCGAGAGGTGAGACGGGATTTTCACAGTTTAAAACAGTGAGAGGGGAGCAGGATTTTCACAGTTTAAAACAGCGAGAGTAGAGCTGGGATTTTCACACTTTAAAACTGTGAGAAGTGAGCAGGATTTTCACAGTTTAAAACAGCGAGAGGAAAGCAGGATTTTCACAGTTTTAAACACCGAGAGGAGAGCCAGGATTTCACAGTTTTGAAACAGCCAGAGGAGCGCAGGATTTTCACAGTTCAAAACAGCGAGCGGAGAGCAGGATTTTCACTGTTTAAAACAGCGAGCAGAGAGCCGGATTTTCACACTTTAAAATTATGCGAGGTGAGCACGATTTTCACAGTGTTAAACAACGAGAGGAGAGCTGTGATTTTTAGCGTTTCAAACACCGAGAGGAGTGCTGTGATTTTCACAGTTGAAAACAGGGAGATGTTGGCAGGGATTTTCGCATTTTAAAACAGCGAGAGGAAAGCAGGATTTTCACAAGTTAAATCTACGAGAGAAGAGCACGATTTTCACAATATAAAACAGCGAGAGGTGTGCAGTATTTTCACATTTTAAAACCGCGAGTGACATCTGGATTTTCACAGTTTAAAACAGCGAGAGGGAAGCAGGATTTTCGCAGTTTAAAACAGCGAGAGGAGAGCAGGATTTTCACTGTTTAAAACAGCGAGAGGAGAGCAGGATTTTCACTGTTTAAAACAGCGAGAGGAGAGCAGGATTTTCACAGTTTAAAACAGCGAGAGGAGATCAGGAATTTCATAGGTTAAAACAGCGAGCGTAGAGCAGGATTTTCACATTCCAAAACAGCGAAAGGAGAGCAGCATTTTCACAGTTTAAAACAACGAGAAGAGAGCTGTGATTTTTACCTTCAAACAGTGAGAGGAGTGCTGTGATTTTCACTGTTGAATACAGGGAGATGTTGGCCAGGATTTTCGCATTTTAAAACAGCAAGAGGAGAGCAGGATTTTCACAGGTTAAATCTGTGAGAGAAGAGCACGATTTTCACAATATAAAACAGCGAGAGGTGTGCAGTATTTTCACAGTTTAAAACCGCGAGAGACATCTGGATTTTCACAGTTTAAAACAGCGAGAGGGAAGCAGGATTTTTGCAGGTTAAAACAGCGAGAGGAGAGCTGGGATTTTCACAGTTTAAAACAGGGAGATGTTGACCTGGATTTTTGCATTTTAAAACAGCGAGAGGGAAGCAGGATTTTCACAGGTTAAATCTGCGAGAGAAGAGCACGATTTTCACAATATAAAACAGCGAGAGGTGTGCAGTATTTTCACAGTTTAAAACTGCGAGAGTCATCTGGATTTTCACAGTTTCAAACAGCGAGAGGAGAGCAGGTTTTTCACCGTTTAAAACAGCGAGAGGAGAGCAGGGTTTTCACAGTTTAAAACAGCGAGAGGAGAGCAGGGTTTTCTCAGTTTAAAACAGCGGGAGGAGAGCAGTTTTTTCACAGTTTAAAACAGCGACAGGAGAGCAGGTTTTTCACAGTTTAAAACAGCAAGAGGAGAGCAGGTATTTCACAGTTTAAAACAGCGAGAGGAGAGCAGGTTTTTCACAGTTTAAAACAGCGAGAGGAGAGCACTATTTTCACAGTTTAAAACAGCGAGAGCTTGGCAGTGTTTTCACTGTTTAAAACAGCGAGAGGAGAGCAGGAATTTCGCAGATTAAAACAGCGAGAGGAGAGCAGGGTTTTCACATTTTAAAACAGCGGGAGGAGAGCAGATTTTTCACAGATAAAACAGCGAGTGGAGAGCAGTTTTTTCGCTGTTTAAAACAGCGAGAGGAGAGCAGGAATTAAACAGTTCAAAACAGCGAGAGGAGAGCAGTATTTTCACAGTTTAAAACAGCGAGAGGAGAGCAGGGTATTCACAGTTTAAAACAACGAGAGGTAAGCAGCGTTTTCACAGTTAAAACAACGAGAGGTGAGCAGGTTTTTCACAGTTCAAAACAGCAAGAGGAGAGCTGGGTTTTCACAGTTTACAACAGCGACAGGAGAGCAGGTTTTTCACAGTTTAAAACAGCGAGAGGTGAGCACGGTTTTCACAGTTTAAAACAGCGAGAGGAGAGCACTATTTTCACAGTTTTAAAACAGCGAGACGAGAGCAGGTTTTTCACCGTTTAAAACACCGAGAGGTGAGCAGATTTTTCACAGTTTAAAACAGCGAGAGGAGAGCAGGGTTTTCACTGTTTAAAACAGCGAGAGGTGAGGACTATTTTCACAGTTTAAAACAGCGAGAGGTTGGCAGTGTTTTTCACTGTTTAAAACAGCGAGAGGACAGCAGGTTTTTCAC